>JAODAL010012615.1:0-94651 GCA_025379985.1 Phyllomedusa bahiana
GGGTTTATCACATATAGCTCAGCTTGATTTAATTTTAAAACCGGGGTCAAGTATCCAACACTTTGGCTGAAAAACAACCCAAAATTTCATCAGCTTTTTCCACCGAACTGCAGTTACTTAAATTTAACCGTCCGTTAACCCCTTTTCCCTTTATTTTTCCCAGACCTTTTCCCCCATCTCATCGCCCCAAAAATCACCCCCGCTTACAGTTTTCCCCATTTTCGTACTTTTTACAAAGCTTTGCCGACGCTTTTTAGACGAATTGTATCGCTTTTTTCTTCACCCTTTTTTTCGGACCACTTTCCAGACCTTGTAATGTGTGTTCCCGGGGCTTCATGGACGCTTGACTCCCCTTTTACCAACCTACACCGCCTCCACGGGGGTTCACACTTAGAACTGAAGACCTTGTGAGACCAATTTGTTGACCGATTTTTTCCTGGCCCCCGACTTTTGGGTTTGGAATATTTTATTGGATACAACTAAAAAAAAAAAAAATTGTAAAAAATGCAAAATGCTGCGGGAATTGAAAAAAACTGTTTTCAACAAAAACATACGAATAACATTTGGGGATTGAGTCTATAATTTTTCTGAGAAATAGTTTTGCCTCCACGATTCTCATACATGACCCAAACCGTCTCATTATTTCCAGCTCAGAACGCCCTTTCTACACTACTTTTTGGCCAAAACGGTGCCCAAAGGGGGCAACATCTCTAAAAATGCAGGGTAAAAGGAAATGCCTCAGCCACAGTCAGCCTGATAAAGGGGTTAACTCTTCTATTTCTTTAAAGCAAGTGAAAAATTTTTTGCGAAATCGAAATCTGTTTGCTAGGGAAGCTAAAATTTTCCCCTGGGGGCAGCACTTTCCTCCCATGTCATCAATTACACCCCCTATCTATGAGGCTGAAGTAGGGGGCATAGCACTGGCAAACCCAATTTCTCTTTCTCTTTGCACTCTTGAACTAACTGTACCAACTAAAAAAAATTTAAAATTGGGGGCCGGGCCATTTTTATTTCTCCAACCCCAAATAAAAATCCGCTAAACAGCTCTGATCACTCAAGTGAGTAAAAAAAAAAGTTATTGCTTACAGAAAATGGAGCTGTGGTGCAAATTTAAGTAATCGTGTGTGCATTTTTTACGGTACTAGAACTTGATGAAAACCCTAAAAATTTGGAATTGCCCAAAACGTTCACCCTAAATACAATTACCACATACCAAAGAGTGAACACAGTAAAAACAAACCTCACACTAACATGGCGCAAGTTTCTTTTTTCACCCCACTCAGAATTTTTTAAGGGTTTTCCCCGTAAATTTTCGGTCAATAACCCATAAAAAGTACATCTTGTCCCGCAAAATAAAACCCCCCAATGTCTATGTAATGGAAAAATAAAAAAATTAGACCAGAAAGGGAGGGAGGAGAAAAATAAAACCAATTATTTTACCGGCGTCGGGAAGGGGGGTTAAAAGTTTGAGTGGAGCAAGAATGTACATACTCTGCTGCTTCATTCAAATGAGGTGACCCTGGGCTTGTGACTGCAGAGGTCCCAGCAGTCGGACCCCACAGAAACTTATTACATACTATGTGGATGGATGATAAGTTGATGCTATTATGGGAAAACCAGTTTAACCGGTTCCTGACCAGGCAGTTTACTCCCTTTCCTGACCAGGCACTTTTCTGTACTGCATACCGGTCTGAATGCTGTAACGCTTTCTAGCGCTCAGTTATCATACTAATTTGTATCACCCTTTTTTCGAGGTATGTTAGGCTTTATTTTTATGTAATTTTTACTTTTATTTTTTAGTATGAGGGAAAATAGTAAAAAGGAAAATGTTTGTTTTTTACTTTTTTATTTATTTCTTTAACAGCAAAAATGGTGCTAACATAAGTTTTGTAATTGTGTTACTTTTCCATCATACACACGTATATATATGTTATATAACATTTTAAGGTTGTCAGGGGAGAGGGAGGGTAAGGCCGTGTTCACACGGCTTATTCCCGACGGATTTGTTCGCCGGATAGAGCTCACAAATACGCCGTGAATAAGGGGTGGGACAGGGGCGGGGCCGGAGCACGGCGGGGGCGCCGCTCCCGGCCCCCATAGACAATGCTTGTTATACGGCGCGTCCGCGCCGTAAATAATGTTCATGTCCCTTTCTCCCCCCGCGGCGGATTCGCCTAGCGGGGAGGAGCGACGGAATCCACTGTTCTCTATGAGAGCAGTGGATTACCGTAATGACAGGGACGGATTGGCGCCGTACTGAAGCGCAAATCCGGCGCGGAGTACGGCGCCAATCTGTCCCCAAATAAGCCGTGTGAACGAGGCCTAAAAGTTTCCATTCGGGCTGTATTTATTTAAAAGGGTTGTGTTTACATTAAATGGTCTTCAGAATAAGGGGACAGTGAAAACAAGCAACTTTACAATTGGATGTCATTTGTAAAGCTGTCTTGTTTTCACTGTCTGCCTTATCTTCATTTTGTGTAAACACTGTTCTCCAGTGCCGGTCGGATCCATCCTCTTTTCATTTCATTGGCTGACGGCTCTACTAATTTGCATTCTGTCTGGCTCCCGGTCGTATTCACAGGAGCATGCATTCCTGCCTCTCTCACTCAGAATAAGGGGCCGGAAACAATTTCACTCTGCACAGCCAGAAGCTCCTCAGTGACACCTCAGCTGCTTCTACAATCAGAAAACAGCAGAATTTTGCCTCGGTGCCTAATGCTGCTGCATGTAAACATAGAAGGGAGACAGATCTGTGCTGCTCTCGATGAGTTCATAGAAGACTGAATTCAACTGTAACAAACCTCCAGCTGTGAGAGAAGAGATCAGTGCTCTGAGTTCATAGAAGACTGTCTAGACTGAATGCAGAGTTGTGGTATGTAAACAGCTCTTACAAAATAAGACTGCATAGGGAGAGGACAGTGACATGTGGACTCAGACAGAGAAGGGGGGGAAGAGCACACTGACTCGGGAGCGAGCATGAACAGTAAAGGGGGGATGTCATCCCCCTTCAGTTAAGAAACACCCAGCTGGGAGGGGAAGAAACGCCCCTGGATTTGAAGAGCTGAGAAACTGAGATTACAATGAAACACACAAACTGATTAAGCGATACATCCCCTTTAATAAAATTTATCATATATATTGTGAGCTTTTACTGCTCTGGGATCATGGCACACGTTTTATCTTCAGGCATAGAGACAGAGCTTCAGTGTAAATACAGGTCCTCTGTATTTTTATTAAACGGTAACTCTGGTATAATAAACAAGTGCAAGGCATGCACAACAGACACGAAACAAACCCTGTTCGTCTGAGCTCTAACATAACAGGTCGCTTTGTAAGCACCTCTGCAAAGGGGTGACAGACGCTGGTTCCCCAGCATGTCTCCTCCTAAGACTCTAAGGTAGTCTGGAGTTGTAGCCATCCATAGACAGCTTACCTGCTATAAAGGTCAGTCAAATCCTAAAGTAGAACATGGGGAGTAAGCACTTACCCTACTCTTTGCTTACTCCCAATGAAAGACCGTCCCGGAAATAGCTGGTAGCCATACTAACACACTAAATGTATGTCAACAGCCTGTACTGTGGACACCTATTTAATTTTGGCCTTTCATTCCCCTAATGGTCCTTACCTTGGTGGCATGTGTCTGGACTCCTAAAGGTGCATGCCAGGATCCTGGCTGGGATATATAGGCCATTATATACCCTGCCTGCTGCTGCCTTATATATCCACCTGCTCTGCTCAGACCTGTGGGGTGGAGCACCTTGTGCCCTGAAACTGTGCACTGTTGATAATGCATCTGCATTGGCTTGTTGGGAACCAGGACAGTGTTCCACGCAGAACTTGAAATCCTGTAGGGCCAGGAACCACCAGGTCACTCTCGGATTTTTCCCCTTATTTTGGGCCATCAATTTTAACGGGGAGTGATCTGTGATCACCCTAAATTGCCTTCCCACCAGATAATATCTAAGTGAGGTCAATTGCCCACTTCAGGGCCAGACAGTCCCTCTCCACAATTGAGTAATTTTTTTCGGCTGCCGACAGCTTCTAGCTGAGGTACAGGACAGGGTGTTCTTCCCCATTAACCCTTTGGGACAAGACTGCCCCTAAGCCTACTTCTGAGGCATCTATCTGCACCAGGAATTCCTCCCTAAAATTAGGGTACAGGTCTCTTACATAGAACCTCGAGTTTTTGGAAGGCTTGTTCGGCCTCCAGATTCCACTTTACCATGGTGGACTTTGCTCCCTTGGTGAGGTACGTGAGAGGGGCAGCTACTGAGGCAAAGCCTGGCACAAACCTTCCATAATAGCCTGCGATGCCCAGGAAGGCTTTAACCTGTTTTTTGGACACGGGTTGAAGCCAATTCCGAATGGCTTCGAGCTTGTCTACCTGAGGTTTGATGACCCCCTCGGCCACTGTTGTACCCGAGGTAGTGAGCCTTCTCTAGCCCTATCGCGCATGTTTTTGGATTGGCCATTAGATCGGCGCCCCCTGTCGCGTTTAGAACCGCTTGCACCTTAACAAGATGGGAATCCCAATCAGCACTACAGATCACTATATCATCCAGATATGCGGCTGTGTATTCTTTATGCGGCTGCAGGGTGATGTCTATCAACCTCTGAAAGGTCGCAGAAGCAACATGTAAACCAAAGGGAAGGGCCACATACTGGAAGTGTCCCTCTGGGGTGGAAAAAGCTGTTTTTTCCTTGCTTCATATGTGAGGGGGACCTGACAATACCCTTCTGTGAGGTCTAAGTTGGTCATATACCTCACAGGTCCCAACCTCTCGAACAGCTCGTCGACCCTTAGCTTAGGGTAGGCATCGAATTTTGAGATCTCATTCAACTTGCGGAAGTCATTACAGAACCACAAGCTGCCATCCGACTTAGGAACGATCACGATTGGGTTTGACCATACAACCTATCGATCAGCTCGTCGACCCTTGGCTTAGGGTAGGCATCGAATTTTGAGATCTCATTCAACATGCAGAAGTCATTACAGAACCACAAGCTGCCATCCGACTTAGGAGTGATCACGATTGGGTTTGACCACCCACTTTAGGACTTCTCTATAACCCCTAGAGCTAAAATTTTTTCCACCTCTTCTGAGATGGCTTGCCTCTAGGCTTCCGGTACTCTGTACGGTCTTAACCGTACCTTTTGACCTGGCTCAGTGACAATGTCATGTTTAATAATGTCTGTCCGACCGGTCAGTTCGGAGAAAACCCCCCGGTTCTTCTGTAGAGAATCCCTGACCTCTTGCCTCTGATAAGGACTCTGAAATACGGACAGGGGGTAACTCCTTGTTTGGGACCTTCCTGACCCTCCTTTTCCCCGGCTGGAACACCTTATAATTCACCTCACTCACCCGTTCGCAGATCTCATAGGGTCCTTCCACTTTGCTAGAAATTTACTTTCTACCGTCGGGACGAGTACGAGCATCCTCTCCCCTGACTCTGACCCTTGCGTTCCTGTTATAAACCCGGGCCTGCTGCATGTTCTCACCTACAATGGGCATATCTGCCATGATCCTATCTTGCATGTCGGCTATGTGCTCGATGACACTCCTGTAAGGCGTTTCCTCTTGTTCCCAGATCTCTCTATGTCCAGGAGCCCCCAGGGATGTCTCCCATATAGCAGCTCGGAGAGAACCCCGTGGATGCCTATGGGACTTCCAGGATGGAGAACATCAGATAGGGTAACAAGCGATTCCAATCCCTACCATCCTTGTCCACAACCTTTTTTTAACATCCCTTTTAGGGTATTGTTAAATCGTTCCACCAGACCATCGGTCTGGGGATAGTATACGGAGGTGCGCAGGTGGGTAATTTTTTAGCAGGCGACACAGCTCTTTGGTCACTTTCGACATAAACGGAGTGCCCTGATTGGTCAGTATTTCCTTTGGGATCCCTGTACGGGTGAACAGATAGAAGAGCTCCTTAGCTATCCCTTTTGAGGAGGTGTTTGAGGAATATGGCCTCTGGCTAGCGGATGGCATAATCCAATACCACTAGGATATGCTGATGTCCCCTAGCCGATTTATGGAGGGGCCCTACCAGATCCATGCCAATCCGTTCGAAGGGCACTTCTATAATAGGCAGTGGGACCAGTGGGCTCTGGAAATGGGGTTTAGGGGCATGGACCTGAAACTCCGGACAGTATTGACAGAATTTTTCCACTGCCTATACATGGGGGGCCAGTAAAAATTCCGCTCCACCAGCTCCCTAGTTTTCTCCACCCCCAAGTGTCCCCCCAACACATGATAATAGGATAACTCCAAGACCATACGGACATGAGACCAGGGTACCACCAACTGTTCCACCACCTCTGTTGGTGTCTTTCTTACCCTGTACAGTAGGTTATTCTGTACCGCGAAGTGAGGGTAGACCAACTTCTCTTCTGGTTCCTGGGGTCTACCATCAATGACCTTTACGCCTTTCCAAGCGTTAACCAGGTTAGGGTCCCTCAATTGTTCTGTGCCAAAATTCCCTCTTGATACTGACAAGGAGGAGAATTCTAACTCAGAGGAGGTCTCCAGCTAGGACCGACAATGGAAACAGCACAGGTTCTACATCACCACCAGTTTGGCATACATCACTTACAGGTGGTACAACCTCTTACACGTCCTTGTTTTTATTCCCCGCCAAATCCCAAAACAAGGGAAAGTCATAGCCAATAATTGCCCTATGGGTAAGCTTGCCACAACGGCCACCTCACGTTGTGTAACCCCACAGGCAGTCTCTATTGTGAGTATGGAAGTGGGGTAGTCCTTGGTGTCACCATGGATACAAACTACCCCTATTCGTCATGAGTGTAGTTGGTCCGGGTTCAACAGTTGGGCTTGCACTAAGATCACCAAGCTCCTAGAGTCCAGGAGGGCCTGCACTGAGTGTGTCCATTAATGGTGATAGTGCACTCACGTCGGTCCACCTCAGCAGCAACCCGGGTGGACTAAGATGGTCGTGCAAACCAGGAGGTAAGCCACCCCAGGCCACATTCCATGGGATGCCCCACGATTGGGCAACATGCCGCCACATGTCCCAGTCCTTGGCACTGCCAGCAGACAATGGGGTCCCGGACCTTAAATACAGGGTCCCTTTTTGGGATGGGCGACTTCTCCCCCCCATTCGCTTAACCATGACCCCCCTTTTGGGACAGGAAAAGTCTTACTGCGAGTGGGTGTCTCCGGATTCCCATGTGGATGTAGCACCTGCAGGAACTCCTCAGTAGCGATGTATCTCTCCACAACCGCGACCAGTTCATCCACGCTTTTGGGGTCGGTGTAGCCCACACACCACTGGAGCCTTACAGGAAGGGCCCGAACTGGTCACAGACCACCCGCTCGACCACCTGGGCAGGTGTGGAAGTCTCTGGCTGCAACCACTTGGTAAGATAGAACTGATCGTACATCTGGGGCCTTGCAGGATCAAACTCCCAGGCTTGGACTCTCTGGGCTCTTACAGCCAGGGTGACCCCAATCGGGCCAGTATCTCCCCTCGCAGTTTGGCATAGTCCTTGGCATCTTGGGCCCTCAGGTCGAAGTAGGCCTTCTGCGGTTCACCCGTTAGGAAGGGGGCCAGGACATCCGCCCACTGGTCTACAGGAAGCTGCTCTCTCTCCGCTATCCTCTCGAAGGTCCCCAGGTAAGCCTCGGTGTCATCATCCTTGGTCATCTTTCGCAACGCACTTTGCAGCACTTGGTGGGGTGTTGACTACCCACCTGTTGGCCCCTCTGGCCTCACAGCCAAGGCCTGTAGCTGTTGCTGCAGAGTCTGATTCACCTACTGTTGCTCCTTTACCATGGCCTGGTGGGTCTCAATTAGCAGGCGGTTGGTCTCAGCTTGGGCCCGGATGGTCTCCTCATGCGCCTTTTGCTGCTGGCCGTCATCAGCTGGAGGTTAGCATTCGCTTGAATCAGCTGTTTCACCGACTCTGTTGACTGTGTGGTGGCTGCTTTCACCCAGGACATACGTTTATCCCGTTTCCTTCTGTCTCAGGTGCTGTCTCTTATTAGAGTACTGCCTCTAATATGCCCATTGCATCCTCCACCATATGTGAGCTTTTACAGCTCTTGGCACACGTTTTATCTTCAGGCATAGAGACAGAACTTCGGGTGCAAACACAGGTACTCTGTATTTTTTATTAAACGGAACTCAGGTATGAAAAACAAGTACAAGGCATGCACAACACAAACAAAAGAAGACCTGCTCGTTTGGGCTCTAACAGAACAGTACTATCACTTTGTAAGCACCTCAGCAAAGGCTTGACAGACGCTGGTTCTGCAGCATGTCTCCTCCCAAGACTCAAAGATAGTTTGGGGTTGTAGCCAACCCCATTAGTCAGCTTACCTGCTGACTTATAAAGGCCAGGCAACTCCTGGAGTGGACCATGGAGAGTAAAGCACCCACCCTACTCTATGCTTACTCCCAATGAAAGGTCATCCCGGAAATGACTGGAAGTCATACTAACACACTAAACATATGTCAACAGCCTGTACTGATGACACCTATTTAATTTTGGCCTTTCATTCCACCAAGGCTCCTTACCTTGGTGGCATGTGTCTGGACTCCTAAAGGTGCTGATTTGCCCTGTAACTGGGCTGGTGTATTGGCCCCAGTTACCGGGGTAATACACCCCTTGGAAAGCTGATCTATGTCTGATATAACCCAGAGATTCAGGCAGTTACCAAGCCCCAATGTGCTTCCTGCCTTTCTGTGTATACAACACTCCTTGAGTGTAATAAACCATCCCTGTCTTTTCTGAAGAGAGAGTGGCTATCATGGATAGCCAGCTCTCCATCCGCACAGTTGTACAATTAGGTTATGTTCACACGGCGTAATTGCGGCGCGTACAGTACGCCGGGCGTTTTGGGAGTCGCGCTGATCAGCCGGCCCCATTGACATGCATTACTAGCGGCGTGTATTCGCCACAAGTAATTGACATGTCGCTTATCTCCCCGCGCGTACAATACGATCGTATTGGGCGGGCGGGGAGAGGAGGCGTAATCCATAGTTCCCTATGAGAACTATGGATTTCCATAATTTCGCCGCGCATCTCGTCCGTATTAGAGCGCAAATGCGTGCCGAAATTACCCCGTATGAACATACCCTTAATGTACAGCTGAGCTCTCTGAACGGATATTTATAGACGGCGGGCGGTTGGCAAGTAGTTAAAAGGGTTGTCTCACCCCATTGTTTCACAGAGCCAAAAGCAGCTTTCATTCATACAACCTGTCTCTTCCTGGTCAGGCTGTGCCTAGGTCTATGGCAGTGATTAGCATATCGGCTCCGTATTCAAAGTTCCGCTAATTACTCTGACATAAGAGTAGGGGATGTTTATATAAAGTCCAGAGAAGCTTCAGAGCTAAAGTAAACAAATCAGATAACACTTAGGCTATGTTCACACGGCGTAATTGTGGTGCGCATTTTGCCGCGTATTTGCACTTTAATACGGCCGAAATGCGCTCCGCCATTACGGTAATTCATAGCTTTCATAGAGAACTATGAATTACGTCTCGTCTCGACCAGCTTACAATACAATCGCTTCCGCGCCGCTGATAATAAAGTAGAATGGGGCCGGTCCCGCGTACTTCTAAAACAATCGGCATACTGCAGCTCACACAGTGCCGGAGAACACGTTATGGTGCGCGGCAGTGATGTTGGACATGTTATGGAGCTGGTGGTGGCAGTGATGGAGGACACGGTTACATGTTATGGAGCTGGTGGTCGGCAGTGATGGAGGACACAGTCACTCGTTATGGGGCTGCTGGCTGCAGTGATGGAGGACAAATGTTATGGGGCTGGTGGCGGCAGTGATGGAGGACACGGTTACATGTTATGGAGCTGGTGGCAGCAGTGATGGAGGACATGGTCACACATTATGGGGCTGGTGGTGGCAGTGATGGAGGACACGGTTACATATATGGGGCAGGTGGCCGAAGTGATGGAGGACACGGTTACACGTCATTGGGCTGGTGGCCGCAGTGATAGAGGACACGGTCACTCGTTATGGGCCTGGTGGTGGCAGTGATTGAGGATATGGTCACACGTTATGGGGCTGATGGTGGCAGTGATGGAGGACACAGTTACCTGTTATGGGGCTGGTGGCTGCAGTGATGGAGGACATGGTTACATGTTATGGGGCTGGTGGCCGCAGTGATTGAGGACATGGTCACACGTTATGGGGCTGTTGGTGGCAGTGATGGAGGACACAGTTACATGTTATGGGGCTGGTGGCGGCAGTCATGGAGACACAGTCACACGTTATTGGGCTGGTGGTGGCAGTGATGGAGGTCACGGTTACATGTTATGGGGCTGGTGGCGGCAGTGATGGAGGACACTGTTACATATTATGGGGCAGGTGGTGGCAGTGATGGAGGACACAGTTACATGTTATAGGGCTGGTGGCGGCAGTGATGGAGGACACGTTATGGGGCTGGTGGTGGCAGTGATGGAGGACACGGTCACTCGTTATGGGGCTGGTGGTGGCAGTGATGGAGGACACAGTTACATGTTATGGGGCTAGTAGCGGCAGTCATGGAGGACATGGTCACACATTATGGGGCTGGTGGTGGCAGTGATGGAGGACACAGTTACACGTTATGGGGCTGGTGGTGGCAGTGATGGAGGACACGGTTACATGTTATGGGGCTGGTGGTGGCAGTGATGGAGGACACGGTTACATGTTATGGGGCTGGTGGTGGCAGTGATGGAGGACTCTGTTACATGTTATGGGGCCAGTGGCGGCAGTGATGGAGGACACAGTTACACGTTATGGGGCTGGTGGCGGCAGTGATGGAGGTCACGGTCACACGTTATGGAGCTGGTGTCCGCAGTGATAGATGACACATTATGGGGTTGGTGGCAGCAGTGATGGAGGACACGGTTACATGTTATGGGGCTGGTGGCGGCAGTGATGGAGGACACGGTCACTCGTTATGAGGCTGGTGGTGGTGGCAGTGAGGGAGGACACAGTCAAAGGCTATGGGGCTGATGGTGGCAGTGATGGAGGACACGGTTACATGTTATGGGGCTAGTAGCGACAGTGATGGAGGACACGGTTACATGTTATGGGGATGGTGGCGGCAGTGATGGAGGACACGCTCACATGTTATGGGGTTGGTGGTGACAGTGATGGAGGACACGGTTACGTTATGGAGCTGGTGGAGGCAGTGATGGAGGACACAGTTACATGTTATAGGGCTGGTGACGGCAGTGATGGAGGACACAGTCACAGGCTATGGGGCTGGTGGCAGCAGTGATGGAGGACATGGTCTCACATTATGGGGCTGGTGGTGGCAGTGATGGAGGACACGGTTACCTGTATGGGGCTGGTGGCCGCAGTGATGGAGGACACGGTTACACGTCATTGGGCTGGTGGCCGAAGTGATAGAGGACACGGTCACTCGTTATGGGGCTGGTGGTGGCAGTGATGGAGGACACAGTTACATTTTATGGGGCTGGTGGCGGCAGTGATTGAGGACATGGTCACACGTTATGGGGCTGGTGGTGGCAGTGATGGAGGACACGGTTACATGTTATGGGGCTGGTGGCGGCAGTGATGGAGGACACGGTTACATGTTATGGGGCTGGTGGCGGCAGTGATGGAGGACACGGTTACATGTTATGGGGCTGGTGGCGGCAGTGATGGAGGACACGGTTACATGTTATGGGGCTGGTGGCGGCAGTGATGGAGGACACGGTTACATGTTATGGGGCTGGTGGCGGCAGTGATGGAGGACATGGTCACACGTTATGGGGCTGGTGGTGGCAGTGATGGAGGACACAGTTACATGTTATGGGGCTGGTGGCGGCAGTGATTGAGGACATGGTCACACGTTATGGGGCTGGTGGTGGCAGTGATGGAGGACACGGTTACACATTATGGGGCTGGTGGTGGCAGTGATGGAGGACACGGTTACATGTTATGGGGCTGGTGGTGGCAGTGATGGAGGACACAGTTACACGTTATGGGGCTGGTGGTGGCAGTGATGGAGGACACGGTTACATGTTATGGGGCTGGTGGCGGCAGTGATGGAGACACAGTCACACGTTATTGGGCTGGTGGTGGCAGTGATGGAGGACACGGTTACATGTTATGGGGCTGGTGGCGGCAGTGATGGAGACACAGTCTCACGTTATTGGGCTGGTGGTGGCAGTGATGGAGGACACGGTTACATGTTATGGGGCTGGTGGCGGCAGTGATGGAGGACACGTTATGGGGCTGGTGGTGGCAGTGATGGAGGACACGGTTACATGTTATGGGGATGGTGGAGGCAGTGATGGAGGACACGGTCACTCGTTATGGGGCTGGTGGTGGCAGTGATGGAGGACACAGTTACATGTTATGGGGCTAGTAGCGGCAGTGATGTAGGACATGGTCACACATTATGGGGCTGGTGGCGGCAGTGATGGAGGACACAGTTACATGTTATAGGGCTGGTGGTGGCAGTGATGGAGGACACAGTTACATGTTATGGGGCCAGTGGCGGCAGTGATGGAGGACACGGTCACACGTTATGGAGCTGGTGGCCGCAGTGATAGATGACACATTATGGGGTTGGTGGCAGCAGTGATGGAGGACACGGTTACATGTTATGGGGCTGGTGGCGGCAGTGATGGAGGACACGGTCACTCGTTATGAGGCTGGTGGTGGTGGCAGTGAGGGAGGACACAGTCACAGGCTATGGGGCTGATGGTGGCAGTGATGGAGGACACGGTTACATGTTATGGGGATGGTGGCGGCAGTGATGGAGGACACGCTCACATGTTATGGGGCTGGTGGTGGCAGTGATGGAGGACATGGTTACATGTTATGGGGCTGGTGGTGGCAGTGATGGAGGACACAGTTACATGTTATGGGGCTGGTGGTGGCAGTGATGGAGGACACAGTTACATGTTATAGGGCTGGTGGTGGCAGTGATGGAGGACACGGTTACATGTTATGGGGCTGGTGGCGGCAGTGATTGAGGACATGGTCACACGTTATGGGGCTGGTGGTGGCAGTGATGGAGAACACGGTTAAATGTTATGGGGCCGGTGGCGGCAGTGATGGAGGACACGGTTACATGTTATGGGGCTGGTGGTGGCAGTGATGGAGGACTCAGTTACATGTTATAGGGCTGGTGGCGGCAGTGATGGAGGACACGTTATGGGGCTGGTGGCGGCAGTGATGGAGGACACGGTTACATGTTATAGGGCTGGTGGGGGCAGTGATGGAGGACACGGTTACATGTTATAGGGCTGGTAGTAGCAGTGATGGAGGACAAGGTGTTATGGGGCTGGTGGTGGCAGTGATGGAGGACACAGTTACCTGTTATGGGGCCGGTGGCGGCAGTGATGGAGGACACGGTTACATGTTATGGGGCTGGTGGTGGCAGTGATGGAGGACACGGTTACATGTTATAGGGCTGGTGGTGGCAGTGATGGAGGACACGGTTTTCAAAGTTATAGGGCTGGGGGGTGGGCATTTAGGAGGACACAGTTACACGTTATGGGGCTGGTGGTGGCAGTGATGGAGGACACGGTTACATGTTATAGGGCTGGTGGTGGCAGTGATGGAGGACACGGTTACATGTTATAGGGCTGGTGGTGGCAGTGATGGAGGACACAGTTACATGTTATAGGGCTGGTGGCGGCAGTGATGGAGGACACGGTTACATGTTATAGGGCTGGTGGTGGCAGTGATGGAGGACACAGTTACATGTTATAGGGATGGTGGCGGCAGTGATGGAGGACACGGTTACATGTTATGGGGCTGGTGGTGGCAGTGATGGAGGACACGGTTACATGTTATGGGGCTGGTGGTGGCAGTGATGGAGGACACAGTTACATGTTATAGGGCTGGTGGCGGCAGTAATGGAGGACAAGTTAAGGGGCTGGTGGCGGCAGTGATGGAGGACACGGTTACATGTTATAGGGCTGGTGGTGGCAGTGATGGAGGACACGGTTACATGTTATAGGGCTGGTGGTGGCAATGATGGAGGACACGGTTACATGTTATAGGGCTGGTGGTGGCAGTGATGGAGGACACAGTCACACGTTATGGAGCTGGTGGTGGCAGTGATGGAGGACACGGTTACATGTTATGGGGCTGGTTGGGGCATGATGGAGGACACAGTTACATTTTATAGGGATGGTGGCGGCAGTGATGGAGGACACGGTTACATGTTATGGGGCTGGTGGTGGCAGTGATGGAGGACACAGTTACATGTTATAGGGCTGGTGGTGGCAGTGATGGAGGACACGGTTACATGTTATGGGGCTGGTGGTGGCAGTGATGGAGGACACAGTTACATGTTATAGGGATGGTGGCGGCAGTGATGGAGGACACAGTTACATGTTATAGGGATGGTGGCGGCAGTGATGGAGGACACAGTTACATGTTATAGGGCTGGTGGTGGCAGTGATGGAGGACACAGTTACATGTTATAGGGATGGTGGCGGCAGTGATGGAGGACACGGTTACATGTTATAGGGATGGTGGCGGCAGTGATGGAGGACACAGTTACATGTTATGGGGCCGGTGGCGGCAGTGATGGAGGACACAGTTACATGTTATGGGGCTGGTGGTGGCAGTGATGGAGGACACGGTTACATGTTATGGGGCTGGTGGCGGCAGTGATGGAGGACACGGTTACATGTTATAGGGCTGGTGGCGGCAGTGATGGAGGATACGGTTACATGTTATGGGGCTGGTGGCGGCAGTGATTGAGGCCACGGTCTAACGTTATGGCGCTGGTGGTGGCAGTGATGGAGGACACAGTTACATGTTATGGGGCTGGTGGTGGCAGTGATAGAGGACACGGTTACATGTTATGAGGCTGGTGGTGGTGGCAGTGATGGAGAACGGTTTTCATGTTTAGGGGCTGGATGGCGGCGGTGATGGAGGAAAACAGTTTCATGTTATAGGTGGTGTGGGGGCAGTGATGGAGGACACGGTTACATGTTTAAAGGGGCTGGTGGCGGCGGTGAAGGAGGAAAAAACAGTTTTCATGTTATGGGGCTGTGGCGGGCAGTGATTTGGGGGACACGGTTACATGTTTTTTTTATGGGGTGGTTTGGGGAGTGGGTGGGGACACGGTTACATGTTATAGGGCCTTTGGTTGTGCAGTGATGGAGGGAAAACATTACATTTTTTATAGGGCTGGTTGGTGGCAGTGGATGGGGACACAGTTACATGTTTATAGGGCTGGTGGTGGCAGTGATGGAGGGCCACGGTTTACATGTTATGGGGCTGGTTTGGGGGCAGTGATGGAGGACACAGTTACATGTTATGGGGCTTGTAGCGGGGGGTCTTTTGGGCAGGTTCAAAAAAATTTTGGGCTGGGGTGGCAGGTTTAGGGCACAGTTTTTAACCTTTTTTGGGGCTGTGGTTTGGGAGTGATGGGGACACGGGTTTTTTTGTTTTTTGGGGCTGGTGGGCAGTGATGGAGGAAGGGTTTAATTTATAGGGTGGGGGGTTTCATGATGGAGGACACCGTTAAATTTATAGGGGGTGGGGTGGGGGCAGTGTTGGGGGACCGGGTTACATGTTTTTGGGGGCGGTGGTTTGGCGTGGTGGAGGGACATGGTTTAATTTTTAGGGGCTTTTTTTGGGGGCAGTGATGGAGGACCAAAGGTTTCATGTTATAGGGGGGGTTTGGGCAGTGATGGGGGACAAAGGTTTACATGGGGTTTTGGGGCCCCCGGGGGCCGTGGGTGGGCGGACACATTTTTTTCATGTTTTTGGGGCTGGTTTTGGGGGCAGTGTAAAGGAAAAGGTTAATTTATGGGCTGGTGGTGGCATTATGGAGGGACACAGTTTTTTCATATTATAGGGATGGTTTTGGGGGCAGTGATGGGAAACCAGTCACACGTTTTTTTGGGGCTGGGGTGGGGGAGTGTTGGACAACATAAAACGTTTGGGGTTTTTTTTTGGGGACAGTGATGGAGGACACAGTTACACTGTACGGGGCTGGTGGCGGCAGTGATTGAGGACATGGTCACACGTTATGGGGCTGGTGGCGGCAGTGATGGAGGACACAGTTACATGTTATGGGGCCGGTGGGTGGCAGTGATTGAGGGCACAGTTACACGTTATGGGGGTGGTGGTGGCATGATGAAGGACCCCAGTTAAGTTATAGGGATGGTGGCGGCAGTGAGGGAGGACACGTTACATGTTATGGGGCCGTGGGGGCAGTGATGGCGGGGGCACATTTTTTGTTAAGGGGCTGGTGGTTTCATTTATGGAGGACAGTAATTGGCTGAGGCGGCAGGATGGGGGACACGGTTACAATTATGGGGGGTGGGTGGTAGTGATGGAGGACATGTTATTGGGCTGGTGGTGGCAGTGATGGAGGACACGGTTTTTCATGTTTTTTAGGGATGGGGGGTGGCGGGGTGGGGGGACACGGTTTTTTCATGTTTAGGTGGTGGTGGCAGTGATGGAGGAACACGGTTTTTTCATTTATGGGGCTGGTGGGGCAGGATGGAGGACCGGTTTCATGTTTTTTAAAGGGCTGGTGGGGGCATGATGGGGGACACAGTTACATTTTATGGGGCCAGTGGCGGCAGTGATTTGGGGGACACGGGCCACGTTATGGAGTTTGGGGGGCCGCAGTATAGATACACATTATGGGGTTGGTGGGAGCATGATGGAGGACACAGTTACACTTATGGGGCTGGTGGTGGCAGTGTGGAGGACCACGGTTCATGTTATGGGGCGGTGGGCAGGGTTGGGGGACACGGGCACTGTTATAGGCTGGTGGTTGGTGGAGTGAGGGGGGGACACAGTCACAGGCTATGGGGCTGATGGTGGCAGTGATGGAGGACACGGTTTTTTCATGTTATGGGGATGGTTTTCGGCATGATGGAGGACACCTCACAAAGTTATGGGGGGGTGGGGGCGTGATGGAGGACATGGTTACATGTTATGAGGCTGGGGGGGCAGTGAAAGGAGG
The DNA here is from genome assembly GCA_025379985.1 of Phyllomedusa bahiana. Taxonomy (NCBI): domain Eukaryota; kingdom Metazoa; phylum Chordata; class Amphibia; order Anura; family Hylidae; genus Phyllomedusa; species Phyllomedusa bahiana. The sequence continues at coordinate 16,934 of JAODAL010012615.1, forward strand.
ACCCCATTTTTTCATGTTTTTGGGGTGGGGGTTTGGGAGTGGTTTGGGGACCGGTTACAGTTATGGGGCGGGGCGGCAAAGGGGATGGAGGACACGGTTAAATGTTATGGGGCCAGTGGCGGCAGTGATGGAGGACACGTTATGGGGCTGGGGGGCAGCAGTGATGGAGGACTCAGTTACAAAGTTAAAGGCTGGTGGCTGCAGTGGATGAGAGGACTACGTAGGGGCAGGGTGGCGGCAGTTGGATGGAGGAAAACTGTTTACATGTATAGGCTGGTGGTAGCAGTGATGGAGGACACAGTTACAACGATTATGGGTCTATTGGTGGTGGCAGTGACGGAGGACACGGTACATGTTAAGGGGCAGTGTGGCAGTGATGGAGTGACACAGTTACATGTTATAGGGCTGGTGCGGCGTACGTTGATGGAGACACGTTACATGTTATTGGGCTGCGGTGGCGGCAGTGATGACGGACACTGTAAATGTTTAATAGCGGGCTGGTGAACGGCAGATGATGGCGTATGACAAGGACCTTAGTTACATGTTATAGGGCTGGTGGTGGCAGATGGATGGAGGACCAGATCCGGTTAATTTTAATGGGGCTGGTGGCGGCAGTGATGAAGACACGCTCCACATCGTTATAGGGCTGGTGTGGCAGTGATGGGAGTACAATGTTCTAAGGGCCGGTGGCGGGCAGTGGATGGAGACACAGTTACACATTATGATCGGGCCGTGGACGGCAGTGATGGAGGACAAAACGTTACATGTTTATGGGCCGGTGGCGTCAGTTGATGGAGGACACGGTTTACATGTTATGGGGCTGGTGGCGGCAGTGCGATGGAGGAACAACTTACATGTAAGGGCTGATGGTGGCAGTATGGAGATGGAACAAACTTACCGTCACAACTAGACTTATGGCTGACGGAGCAGTGATGGAGTGACAACGAGTCACACATTATGCGGGGTGCAAGTGATGGAGGAACAACGGGTTAACTTGGGGGGTTTCAGTGATGGGGGAAACAGGGTTACATTTTTATGGGGCGGGTGGCGGCATTAATGGAGACACAGTCCACCAGGAGCGCCCCACCTCCACACACGTGACAACCTTTAAACTCCCCCCTCGTGTCACAAGTTCACAGGGCTCCGCCCCTCCCTGCTCCCCCTTCCGCCTGTTGCCCTGCGGTAAAATGGCGGCTGTCGGCATGACCTGCAAGGAACGCTGCTCTTGCCGCACGTGTTATCATGGCGCCAGGGGCTGACCTCTGACCGGCGGAAGCAGTTGGTGAGGGCGCATGCGCCGTCCAGGCAGATGGGAGGAGAGGTCGGCGGAAGAGGCGGGGCTCTGGCGCCGCAGCTCGGGGGGGTTTGGGGGGGGTTTGGGCCCCTGTTTTGACAAGCAGGCGGGCCCCGCCTTTTTAAAACTCCCCAAAATCGTCCTTTTTCCTTTTCCCCCGCACTAACCCCTCGCTCTCCTTTTTTTTTCCCCCCGGGCCCCCCTGGCCCCCCCTCCCCCCAGTGTCTGCGCCCCGGGCACCGCTCCGCGCCGGATAGGATGCTCTTGTTCGAAAGGGGTAAAAAGCCGTGGAGGCGAGGGGTTGGGGGAAGCAGGACCCCCCATTTACTGAGGGGCCGGGCTGACACAGCAATCCCCCCGGGCCCCTCCTTGAGCGGGGGGGCACCATTACACGGGGAAATCCGGCGCCGGGGGCCATGGGGGGGAAGGGATGGCTAAAGGGCCGCAGGGGGCCCTTTTTGTCAGAGCCGCCGCCGCCGTGACCACAGCCAAGGTGACATGGAGGCGAGCGTCCATGCGGCCGGGGCTGCCATATGGAGAGTGGCCGACCCTGGTGCGCTGAGGCCCGGCCCTGCATGTGGCTCAGTGTGACGCAGGAGGCCGGCGCCAGCATGTGCTCCCCGCACCCGGGTTTTTTGGGGGGGCCCACAGAGGGCACACATGAAAAATCGGGGCAAAAGATTGGGGGGGGATATCGGGGCTACAGATGACATCACAGGGCACTGTGGTGACATCACGGGATATGGGCCCACAGAGGAGGTTGACATCGGGGCCACAGATGGTGACATCGGGGCCACAGATGGCGACATCATGGGACATCGGGGCCACAGATGGCGACATCATGGGGGGCAGCTGAAGGGGGGTGGGGTTACATCACAGGATACCAGGGGTGCCAGGGCATAGAGGGTGACATTATGGGTCATCGGGGCTACAGAGGGTGACATCATGGGGGGGCAGCTGAAGGGGGGTTTAAAATCACGGTAAAAATCGGGCCACGATGTTGACATCATGGGGGGGGGGGGTTACATCACAGGATACCAGGGGTGCCAGGGCATAGAGGGTGACATCACGGGGTGCCAGGGCGCAGAGGGCTGGGCAATGTGCCAGTGAGTGCCACACATCCTGGGGCTACAGAGAAGGTGGCGACATCCTGGGGCCAAACATGCCGGCACTGCACAGGGGGCCACATATGACTGGCGAGCCGGCCCACACACGGGTGTGATGACATGTCGGGGGTCAGGGTATTGGTGGGGCAGCATTGGACGACGTCCGTGTGGCTGTGTTCAGTGTCACCTCTGTAGCTGGGAGCAGCTGTGCTGTATTCCCCTGTCTGCTGCTAGGGTACAATTACAGGTTGCCCGCTGCGGTGCTCGCACGCCAGGGAGCAGCCTGTGACTGTAGATGGGTGATGGTGGGGGCGGGGGGGTCTCTGTGGTCATGTGACACTTCCTGTGTGGCATCTTAATACTCTTAGACCTGTTACTTTCCTCAGTCCCTTCTTGTGAGAACTTTAACCCTTCCCTGCCCTGTTATACACAGGAGGAGCTGTAGATGGTTTGTGCGGAGGCCTTGTATGACCGGTGACCTCCAGGAGGACGACCATCCACGGCTCATGGATCAATCTTTGCCCCGTACGAAGTCCAGGATTAGTGACTAAACTCCTAAACCTGTGTCCCGATGCCGGCGCTCTGGCTGACGTCTGTATATACATTCATGTGGTTTGGGGGCGGGGTCTGTGCAGGTCTCTGATGGCAGCCATGTTTGTTGTCACCCAGAAGTAGAAAATGGCTGAAAGTGTTGGTTGGAGCTCGTCTTTACCGGTGGTTGGTTTCTGAACCTCTTTGCTCCGTTGCAGATCACGTTGATCCTCTGTGCGGTTCATCTGTGCATTGGACTTGCAGGTGGTCATTGCCCGTCGGTCCTCTGTCTGGGAGGTCGCAGTTCCTTCCATTTAGCTGCTTGAGACAAATGACCAGACTCCTCCATATACTTAACCCCCCCACCCCGTGCCATCATCATAAGGGCCGTGAGCACCAGCAGCTACCACTACCCGACTATAAAGGGGTTTTTCTCCACCGACAGGCTGTGGTTGGGGAGCACAGATCGTGGCTTCCTTTGGGGTCTGATCATAGTACCAGACTGAAGGTGTTGGCGTTAGGCTTAATCTTGCAGCAGATGTGTCTTCTCTTTTTTCAGAGTGCTGTATAGCGAAAATCAAAACACAAGACAGGGTGCCCCTAGTGCAGAGTGTTTGGACAATGAAGAATATTTTTCATATTGCCCCTTCCCTATGATGTTTCCAAACTCTCCACAACCCTATCGGGGGTGTCTCTGCAGCCGCCTCTCCCCCTGTGCCCCCGCAAACGGGTCCGCAGTAGGATTAGGGAAAAATTTATTAGTGCTAAAAACAGCATAAAATGAGGAAAATTAAGGCTCAAAAGACACTTTTTGGGATAAACTTTTGTTTTTTTAATAAGTAGTCCCAGCGCCTTAAAACCCATTTTAAAAGCTGCTTTTTACACTAAATTTTTCCCATTTTATTTTTCAGAGGGGTTTTGTGTGTTTGTAAGCGGCTTTCACGTTTGACACGGTTATTTCAGAAATGCGAAGCATTAATTGCTGTGTATTTCTGCAAAAAAAAGAAAACGCACCAAAAAGCGCAGTGTGCGCCCCCTTAGAGGGTTAGTTCCTGGCAGGGGGTTTTGGCTTTAGGAAAAAATTTTTTTTTTTTTTCATAGCTTGCGGAAAGGGCTGCTGTGAATGTAGATAAGTGCCCGGGGGCCACCTAGGAAAAAACAAAAAGGAATACTGCCCCTCGCTTTTCTGGACATACCGGTTTTTCCCCGACTATGGGACTGGCCGGTGTCTACAGAGGAAAGTACAATGCAACCAAATGGGCTCTTCTGTATCAGTAATAACTTACACCATTTATGGCCTATCCTGGCTATCAGTATAACCTCAAGTGTAAGGGACATGTCAGAGACCAGACAAGCTTGCTGCTTCCACTGTATCAAGAGGAAAGGAAAAAAAAAAAAAATATAAAACTTTTTAAAATTATTTATTATTTTAAATTTTAAAAATTCAGTTTTTAAAATGTCCGGTACTTATGTAGGTATACCCACTAAAATTTGATGTCCCCACTATAAATATATATATTAATATAAAAATAAATATATTAATAATTTTATATAAATAAATCCCTACGCACACTAATTACATATATCTATATACACACACTAGCAGTCGCACACCATCAGTACTTTTGTTTAACGTTAGTGTCGCCCCCTCCCCCCCAAGGCAGCTAGTAAGGGTATGTTCACAGGGCTCATTTGTGTGCGTAATTGCACACGTATTTTGCGGTGTATTGCGCGCCGCAATTACGGTAATTCATAGCTCTCTATGGATTATGCGTAGTCTCCCTGTGCATTCAATACGATCGTATTGTACGTACCGGGGGGGATTGACATGTCAACTGTTAGCAGTGATTACGCGCCGCTGACAATGCATATCTATAGGGCTGGCACCCGACCGGTCCATCCGTGCTTTGGAATTGTGCGCTGATCAGTGCGTGGTGCCAAAATACCCGGCGTATTGCGGCGCGTACTATACGTGCCGCAATAAGCTGTGTGAGCGTACCCGAATAGTTGGGTTATGACAGTTTGTGTGCATAGACTTGAATCTATTCAGACTACCATAGGGTATGTTCACATTTTAGTGTCAAAAAGGACTATAAAATGCCCAAGTTCATTTTACATTGTTTTCTATGTAAAATCCTCGTGGTATTTCATGCGATGCGTATTTTACTAGTTTATCTTTCACCCTTATTGTAAGCGCAGAAGAATATGTGACACGTCAGTCCTTTGAGGGAGATTCCACCTCTCCTGTATAGTAGATAGGAGGCGCAAAATCCACCTCTGAAAATCTGTCGTATCGTCGTCTGTAACCTGCGCTTACAAGTGCGGATTTTCCAGCGAGGATACAACACGTATTCAGCGCTGAAAGTGTCAGCAACTGAATCAGTCGTGTGAACATACCCTTAATGTTGTAGTGATTTTCAGAGGAGGCCCAGCAATGCTGCATGGGAAAATAAGAATTGCAAAATAGTCAAAATCAATGTCTTTAGTGTCGCCTTTATGGACCTGCCCTGTAAGGCAAACGGTGACCTATGAAAGAGCCCTCACACATGACTAATACTATATTTAGTGGGTTGTGCATTGCTTGACGGCGGAGCTGCCTATAGGTGACAGTACAGAGGAAGTTTCTCCCTCTTGGGGGTCAACTAATTTGCATACTTTGGGGAGTCTAATAAACTCCTGAATTATGCTTGAGAATCGGTGACCAATTGGCTTGGAGGCACACGTGTATTTGTCACTGCTAACAGCTGCATAGAAATTCACAAGTCGCTCAAGCAGTAAAAAATCCTATAAAATGTGACCGCTTGTAAATTAGCAGCAATGACATTTTGCTCAAGGACACCTACACATGGGCTGTTTACTGGGACTGTCCCTTTAAGACAGTGCTGGTCAGAGGTGACTCAGGAGGCGGCACCGTGCTGTCTATATACCCTGAGGAGCAGTGTGTATTTGTGATGCACATCCTCCAGTACGAATGTGGTTTCTATAGAGCAGTGTTTCTCAACAACAGTCCTCCAGACCCACCAACAGGTCAGGATATCCCACAGAAAGCACGGACAAAAGTTAAATCACCAGTGCAATGCTAAGGAAATCCAGAAAGCTTGGCCTGCTGGTGGGTCCTGAGGCCTGGAGTTGAGAAACACTGGTGTAGAGCATTATCGGCAGTAATGGGCTGAATGATCCTCCCGTCTGTGGGCAGCTGGACGTCGGAGCGAGCAGTTGTCAAGGTTATTGTAAGCCAACCTTCCCTTCTAAACAATGCCGCTTGGACAGAGACCAAATGTTATCACTGCTGGCCAAAGAACTGCAAGCCTGAGCGGTCTCTGCTATCATCAAGGCCTGGATGTCCTGCTGCCAAACAGGACACGAGTTAAGAGCAGCTAATACAGCATGGTGCATGGAGAAGCGGAGGGACAACCACACGATGCCGTGAAGAGCAAGTCCCGCTGCTCTCCTGGCTCTGCACATTAAGGGCCGGTTCACACGGCTTATTCAAGGCGTAATTGGGGGACGGATTTCGCTCGCAATTACGGCTTAAATAAGGGGCGGGGGCGCTGCCCGCTGGCCCCATAGACTTTCATTATCCACGGCGCGTATTCCGCCGGGATAATGAATGTCAATTTCTTCCCGCCCGGCATATTTGCCGAGTGGAGAGGAGAGATGGAATCCATAGTGCTCTATGAAAACTGTGGATTACCGTAATGGCTGGGATGGATTCCAGCCGTAATGCAGTGCAGTACGGCGCGCAGTACGGCTGCAATCCGTGCCCAAAATAAGCCGTGTGAACGGCCCTTAAGGCCCCATTCACACGGCTTATTCCCGACGGATTTGTGCGCCGTATTGAGCGCACAAATCCGCCGTGAATACGGGGCGGGGGCGGGGCCGGAGCACGGCGGGGGCGCCGCTCCTGGCCCCATAGACAATGCATTGTTTACGGCGCGTCCGCGCCGTAAATGTTCATGTCACTTTCTCCCCCCGCGGCGGATTTGCCGAGCGGGGAGGAGCGACGGAATCCACTGTTTTCTATGAGAGCAGTGGATTATCGTAATGACTCCAACGGATTGCCGTCGTATTGAAGCGCAAATCCGGCGCGGAATACGGCGCCAATCCGTCGGCAAATAAGCCGTGTGAACGGGGCCTAAGGCTTCATCTGCACAGCACTGCTTCACTGCAGGATTATTAAGTGGATTCAGTATTTAGAATCCGCAAAAATCCGACTGTAAATCCTCTCCAAAATCCGAGCTATAGTCTGCACAGATCGGATTTTCTATTGACGGATTTCAATCTGGCAGTCTTGAAAAAAAACCTTAGAACATATTCTATAATCTGCTGTATTATGGCGGACTATGGTACAGTTCAATGTTAATGGGCCAGCTGAAGCCCGACCGCAAAACATTGTGTCGAAAACAGATTGTTAAATACTGGTCGGATCCTATAATAGAACCAATAGTTCTTTACTTCTGCACTTTAGGCTATGTTCACACAGCTTATTTCGGGGCGTGTTTACATCCGCACATACGTCCCAAAATACGTTTCTAATACGTGTCACAAAGTGTGGCGCGTATTTCGCGTCGTAAATACATTCCCCATTTTTTACTATGGGGATTTACGTTGCAAAATACGCCTCAATAAGTGACAGGGGACTTAATTTTACGATCGTATTTACAGACGTATTTACGCTCGCAAATACGTCGTGAAAATATGCCTCGTGTGAATGACGAGGTGTATTTTACATTGGAATCAATGCTAATCTAATTGTTCATTATTTGAAACCTATTTCGGGAAGTATTTGCGGACGTAAATACGTCCCGAAATAAGCCGTGTGAACATAGCCTTAAACGTAGCCTTAAAGGGGTTTTGCCACAATCTCATTTCATACCTCCTGTATCCAGCTCTTCAGCTGTGTGCGCTCAGAAGGGGGCGTGTGTGGTTTGTTTGAATTGCATATCATGTGACCCAGCAGGATGACATCCCCTGGTCTTTCCTCTCTGTAGTCAGAGAGGTCTTTTTATGTATAGAGCTGTACATAACTACATTGTAACTCAGAGGTAAAGTTTTTACCTCCAGACACAAGAGTCCTAGGTTCAAATCCCTACAGGAACCAAATCGGTTTCTCTTAATTTATTTGCACCGTTTGACTAATTACTAAGGAGCACAGAGGACGGGAGTAGAATGACAGCACCTGGGGTTTGAACACTCAGTAGCTGCCTGATAGTAGAGGTGATGTCTGAGCATGTGCGACCAGGACTGAGGAGCTCTCAGCCTAGGTTGTATCCCCTGGAGACGAGCTGTAAACAATAGATCACTAAAGGAGCACCTAAAACGGTGCAGAATTTAATTTGTAAGCTTCCCACGTCAATTTTACTTCGTAGCAAAACCCCTTTAAAGGGAATGTGCCATCAAAAATGACTTATTGTTTAACTCACGTTTTTATGTTAAACACTTTTTTAAATAATTTTTTTTTTGTCGTTTTCTTTATCACTTTTAGTATTTTTTTAAAAGTTCTTAAAGGGGTTTTGCCAAGAAGTGAGTTCCTTACCTAACCGGCTGATACTCCCCTCTTGAGGCCTGAAAAAGGGGCGTTGTTTGTGTTTAAAAAAAAAAAAAAAAGTACCTCTTCTGTGATGTCATCACTCCACCTCCCATGCACACTCCTGATGTTCAGTCTCTGTAGTTGAGCAAACATTGTTTTTCTAATCCAAAGAGGAGAACTGGATTGTGCTCAAGCTATATGCGTTTTATTTCCCCCTCTTATTTGCTCAGATGAGAAGATGAGCTCAGCAGGCAGCCTTTTTTCATTCCTTCTTGAACGCTGCAGGGTGAGAGGGAGGGGGGCTGAGCAGAGAGCTAGGGAGGGGGTGCTGCGCAGAGCGCTAGGGCGGGGGTGCTGAGCAGTGAGCTAGGGAGGGGGTGCTGAGCAGAGAGCTAGGGAGGGGGTGCTGAGCAGAGAGCTAGGGAGGGGGTGCTGAGCAGAGAGCTAGGGAGGGGGTGCTGAGCAGAGAGCTAGGGAGGGGGTGCTGAGCAGAGAGCTAGGGAGGGTCTGCATGTTTACTCAGATAATTACATTACAACCAGTGAATTCTCTATACAAAAGATACAAGATCTTTCTCCCCAGATCCTTCAAAGCTCGTTCACGTTCCCTGCCATCAGATAAGAAGTGCAAACAATGCAAGCCCTGGCTAGATCAGCTCCTGTTTGAGTCTAATGTAAACTGTCAGGAAACCAAGGGCATGTAAGTCAGGCTGTAGCTCTCAGAGGGTTCAATTTTTTTTCCTATGACCTATATTTAGAAAAGTGATTTAAGCACCCATTTTGGAGAATCCTACGTCAACATTTGATCATGGCAAAACCCCTTTAAGTCCTGCAGTTTTCACTTTGGCCACTCGGCTAATAAGTCTGATACTTCCTGTTTTGTAGAGAGATTTTCAGCAGTCTCCTCATTATCAGCACAGGAAGGATTACACTGAAAGGAGACACCAATGTGTATAGGTAACACAGGAGGAGATAGTTGCAGCTCCCACTCTCCCCTTCCCTGAACACTGGCTTCTTCCCAGGTCACAGAGCATGCCCAGAAAACTCTCCTATTGAAGTCAGTGGGACTGATCCAGTCCACAGGCTCCTATGTAAATGAAGCTGCTGTAAAGTATCTCTCTAAATGCTGCTAAAAGCAGCTCAGGGAAGAAAGCTGTCGCCACAATGGTATACATATGATTGAATTGAGAAATCTACAATCCGAAAATAAAAACGGCTAAGAAGAAAAGAATATGGATCAGTGTCTTGTTTTAATAAAATAAAAAAATTGGCGACAGATTCCCTTTAAGCAGATGTCTGCAACGTCGCCTCCGCAGCTGATGGGAAACTACAACTCCCATCATGCATTTATATAATCTATATCAGTGGGCATGATGGGAGATGTAGTTTTCCAACACCTGGAGAGCCGCCGTTGCAGACCCCTATTTTAAGGTGATCCTGTTTGTGTTTAACACTTCCTACATTGCCTACCTTTTACATGTTTCAGTTGTTTGGGTGAGACTTTCCTCTTTGTTAATTGTTCCTCTATCTTATCTGCTCCTTAGTCCCCTGGCTCCAGTGGTTTGTGTGTGAGCAGGTAAGCATAGCTTAATGCTGTGTCCTTCACCCAACCTGTAGCTTAAAGGGGTTGTCTCTACAAGGATTTTTTTTTTATGTTAAAGATCTCGCAAAAACAAGTCACTTTGCAATATGTGTCCATTAACCATGTCCTACCTGTTCCTAGATATCGCTAATACATATACCACCTTAGGCGTGAAGACTGTATATATTTTTTGGGAGAGTATCATATTCCTAGATAACCCCTCTTGTATGGGCTTAATCAGCTCCTCAGGTCGCTATAGCTACAGACCTGTTTGATCTCTCCTGATAGGCTGCCAGTGCTGGTCGCTATAGCTACAGACCTGGTGTCCTCAGCAGCTCGTCACTGCAGGCCAGTAGAAGCCAGTAAACACGCCCCTGAATTCAAAAATGAAACCCTGAAAACAGGACTGAGGTAAAGTGAATCAATGTAGTGAGACAACTCCTTTAAAGGGGTTGTCCCCCTACATTGATTCATCTGACCTCAGTCCTGTTTTCTTGGTTTCAATTTGAATTCAGGGGCGTGTTTACTGGCTTCCACTCTCCTGCAGTAGAAGCCAGGTCTGTAGCTATAGCAACCAGTGCTAGCAGCCTATCAGTATAGATCAAACAGGTCTGTAGCTATAGCGACCTGGGGAGCTGATGCAGCCCATACAAGAGGGGATATCTCAGAAAGGTAGGACAATGTTAATGGATACATATTGCAAAGTGACTTGTTTTTGCAAGATCTTTAACATAAAAAGCAATCCTTGTAGTGAGACAACCCCTTTAAGTAATCCACACTTCCATGACAAGCAGAGGAGATGACCATTACTGTGCAGGTGCCATTTCTTCTCTGCTTGTCAGAGAAGCAGGGGGTGGGGCTGTGCCTGCTGTTTTTCCTCTCTGACAAGCAGAGAAAGGCGCAGTGATCACTGCCTCTGCTGCGTATGGAGTAAAACCGGTGGTTGGGGGAGGGGGTGGGTGAAAGTGTGCCCAAAAATCCAGAAGGTGGGTGCAGGGAAGGGTCGGGCAACTTGGCACTAGGGGGCACTATAACAATACAGTACTGTATCTAGGCACCCTTATGGGATGCTGGTTAAATTGTTCGTGTGTGCTGACAGTTTAAAACCAAATTAATTCTTGGGTAATAACATTTTAGGACTCCTGTGGGGTTATTTTCTGTCATTTTTATTAAATGCTGTTTTTAATTTTAATTTGCCATCTTGTGCAATTAGTGTTTAAACTTTCCACGTTTTCAGGGTTGAGTCAATAATCCCTAGATGGTTATGGGTTTTTGCTGGAGTGAAACTAGAAGTTTTTTTTTTTTAAATATAATTTTAAAAAACCTCCCTGCCACCTCCCACTGTGCTTAAATAGAATGTTAACCCATACTTACCTCTCCCATCATCAATCCAGAGCTCTAGTGTGTTGTCCTCCCCACGCCCCCTCCGGTTTCATTGATGACATCACGTTCATGGATCACATGATGTTCCAGCCAATCGCCAACCTTTAGGCAACCTTTATTGCAGACGTAATTGCGGGGACGGATTTCGCCCCGCAATTACGCCGGCTCCGTGTAGCGGGGGGCCAGCAGCTCGCCTGCCCCATAGACATGCATTATCCACAGCGCATATCCCGCCGGGATAATGTGCATGTCACTTTCTCCCCCCTCGGCGTATTCGCCGGAATCCATAGTTCTCTATGAGAACGGTGGATTACCGTAATGGCTGGGAGGGATTCCTGCAGTACGGTGCGCAATACGGCTGAAATCCGTGCCAGAAATAAGCTGTGTGAACGAGGCCTTATGGTCATTGCCAGTGAAAGCGTGAGGGGGTCAGTCACTGGAGCTCTGGCAGTGCTGGGACGGGGGTGATGGAAGAGATTAGCATTGGTAAGTTCTCTATTTTAGCACTGTGCGAGGTTTTCGAAAGTCTTGGACCCCTTTAATAGTACACTAAATATTTAGTGGTCAGTGTCATTCATGTTTTACAGGTTTCTGCAGTCCTGCAATGGAAATTTGATACTGTGTAACACTATGCCGGACAAAGTAGCAAGGGGGAATGCGTTTTGTCTGACACTGAGGGCCACATCTATGAAAACTATCTAGGTCTTAAACTCACTTTGTTGCCCATCAGAGCACCCCTTTCATTTCATATAGTGCTGTGGAAAAAAGAAGGGCCCTCTGGTTGGTTGCAATGGGCAACAAAGTGAGTTTTAGACCTAGACCTTTTCCTACATGTGGCCCCAAGTGCTAACTTCCAAAAGTGACGTTTGCCTTGTTCCCTATGGAGCTGTCGCTGGATCTGTCAAGGTTCCTTTTTCCAGGGGCCAAGTGTGAACTCAGCTTTTTTATTTTTTCTTCTAGAAAGGTATTACTGAATCAGTCAGGTGGGTGTGGTCATTTCAGTCTTCAAAGGGGTGTGTCCCTGCATAATGAAGGTCAGCCCTGATTGGACAGTGTCAACCTGTGAAAGAGACACTACCAGTTGGTAACACCCAGCTGACAGGTTGGTAATGAACTTTGAGGAGGGACCACATGACAGATTTAAGCAAATATGTTCCAGAATTCTTATTTCACAGAGAACACACTGTTGGCCACTATCTTTCTTTTTAGACTTTCACTAGAAACCTGGCTCTTCTCTTGATGCGTAAATCCTATATTGCTATTTTACTGGGCAAACTTAGGTCACAGGGAGTTCTGGGTGTCAACCTATGGTAGTTGGCCTTTAAGGGAGCTGTCACTTCGGGTAACACATGTAATAAAGAATAGACTGGCTGAAGGATTTGACAGAAGCAATGGCACCCTAGAAAGCTGTACAGGACCAGTGCACCGTCTGCTTGGAAGCAGGGCTGTGGAGCCGGCAAGCCAAAGCCCTGACTCCTCAATTTCCCAAACCTCCTGACTCCGAATCCTGACTCCCTCATACACAGCACATGTTTAAGTGATAACTTTACTGTACTAAAATGGTAACATCAGGCTGTTTATCACCTTATGATACAATAATCTAGCTATTTAGGTAGAACAGACACTGACAAGCAAAAGGGTAACAATGTTTTGATCTTTTGAATGTGTAGAAGAGATCTGGGATCAGATTTTGGTCAAGATGTGCTTGAATCTGATTCAGAGCCCAGAAGGCTTCAGGCAGTATAGAAAACCAAAGGTGCATTTCCCAAATACTAACAAGATAATAAAAATTAACATTTAGATTTTTAGGAGCAAAACAGTAACAATGCAGTTACAGGAAATAATCTGCAGAACTAAGTATATGCTAAATACTTGCAAGTCACATCTATGTATAAGATAGGTAAGATGACTGTATATAAAATTGCTCTTGCTCTTTGCATCAAACCAACTGGACCAACTGACTCCGACTCCACAGCCCTGCTTGGAAGGCTGGAAGTGTGTAGAATAAATGTTGATCCTGTCCACTAGATGCTGCCAGGTCTTGGGGTGTATTTTCAGAATGTCGGCGGTATCGTGGGGTATGTCGACATTCGCCAACAAACTGAAGAAAATATAGGGTCTTATGTATGAACGCTGTCTAGGTGACTTTCTCTGTTGCCCATAGCAACCAGTCACAGCTCAATTTACATCTCGTATAGTGAACCGGAAAAATGAAAGCTGTGCTGTGATTGGTTGCTATGGGCAACAGTCCTACCGCTAGACAGTTTTCATACATCAGGCCTGTTGTGTTGGCTCATTGGTTTGTGTTACTGATTCCCTTGGCCTAACCTGTTTGTCCACATCCGTTCACTTGTATAGCAATGTGTTTGACTTGTGGCTTTTGTGTGCCTCTTTTTTAACATACATTGAGTATAGCCCTTTACTGCCTGTGCCAGTGTTTGAGAATGTATCCTTCTATGGTACCTGGAAACGGTGTCCTCACTGTGATGAAAGCCTGGTGGAAGATAGATGTACAGAGGTTGGATTTGTGATTAGCTGTTCACCCTGGTTTCTCTACAGTCTTCTCCTGCACTGTGGTGCCCGTCACCCTCTGCGCCGGGAATGGCAGCACGGCTCCATTTAAGCGGATGGGGTCAATGCCATTTCCTAAACAGCCAGGTGACTTGAGGGACTCCTTAGGGTATGTTCACACGGGGCAATTTCGGCGCGCAATTCGCCGCGTATTTGCGCTCTAATACGGGTGAGATGCGCACCAAAATTTCAGTAATCCATAGCTCTCATAAAGAACTATGGATTATGCCTCCTCTTCCCGCTCGTACAATACGATCGGATTGTACGAGCGGGAAGATGTGACATGTCAGTTACTTGCGGCGAATACGCGCCGCGAGTAATGATTGTTAATGAGGCCGTCGGGCTAAAGCCGTAACTCTGAAGCCTGCACCATTCACGCCATGTCCAGTGCCTTCCTGTATAAACACCACAGGACTGCTGAGGCCAGTGATTGGCTGCAGCGTCATCAGTGTGGAGCAGAGTGGGCTTCAGACAAGTTTTTTTTGGCTTTCAACCCCTTAAAAAAATGACAGTTTTTTGTTTTTATTAATGTAACGGACATATGAAAACTGTCTAGCATTAAGACTTTGTGTTGCCCATAGCAACTAATCAGCGCTCCCCTTTCATTTTTCCAGAGCACTGAATGAAATGAAAGCTGAGCGCTGATTGGTTGCTATGGGCAACAGACAGTTTTCATACATAATACTCATTAAGGACCACATGTATGAAAACTGTGTAGGTCTAAAATTCACTTTGCTGCCCATAGCAACCAATCAGAGCGCCCCTTTCATTCCTCCAACGCTCTCTATGAAATGAAAGAGGCGCTCTGGTTGGTTGCTATGGGCAGCAAAGTGAATTTTAGACCTAGACCGTTTTCATACATAACGCTCATTAAGTTTTTTTAGTCAGGATTGATAAACTATGTCTATTATTTGCTGGATACTGGCCTGCACCTCCACAAGTGCTCTTTCCAATACACTCCCCCCCCCCCCCCCCCCTCCCCACTTTCAGGTAGCCCAGCCGAAAAAAGCTCTATTTTTTATTTTGTGGGGGGGTGGGAAGAGGTTCTGCTAAAGAAGCAGAGCTAAACTTGGTTTACAGGCATCTAGATAAGATTGTTTGGTCTATTGAGGTCTGGTGAGTATATGCATATAGACATGGGCACAGGTAACATGTATGAACATGGATACACATCCTGCCACTGCCCTGTTTCTGGTTTAGATTTACCTGCTAAAAACTGAGGAATATCATCCCTCTCCCTTTTTTGATAAAAAAACCAAAAAAACAAACACCACAAATATCTGTTAGGCAGACACTATTGTCCTGGTAGAATATTAACCATTAAATGATGTATGGGGAGTACTCCAGCTCTCTACATCTGGTGATTCCCCAGGTAACACCACGGTGGGATCCCATACATGTAGCCGCATCTGCCGGCCCAGGAGATGACTCGCATTCCTGTTGTTAACCTTTTAGATGCTGTGGTCAGTAGAAACTGTGTTATTTAAAGGGAATGTGTCATCAAAAATGACTTATTGTTTAACTTGCGTTTTTATGTTAAACACATTTTCTGAAATTTTTTTTTTAACATTTTCCATATCCCTTTCAATATTTTTTAAAAAAAATTCTTAAGTCCTGCAGTTTGCTTTTTGACCACTAGGCCTTATAATAGTCTGACACTTACTGTTGTGTAGAGAGAGGTTTTCAGTAGTCTGCTCATTATCAGCACAAGCAGAGTCAAACTGAAAGGTGACACCAATGTGTATAAATAACACAGGATCCACCATTCACAAGAGGAGATAGTCACAGTTCCCCTTCTCAATGACTTCTTCCTAGATCACAGAGCATGCCTAGAAAACTCTCCTGTAGAAGTCAATGGAACTGATCCAGTTCACAGGCTCCTATGTGCATAAGGTGCTGTAACGCATCTCTCTCAATGATGTTAAGGCAGTGCAAGCAAGAATGCTGCCCCCACAATCATATATAGATGACTGAATTGAGAAATCTACAATCAGAAAATAAAAACAGCTAAGAAGAAAAGAATATGCGTCAGGGTCTTGATTTAACAAGTAATAATAAAAAAAAAAAATGACCGATTCCTTTAAAGGGGTTGTCTCGCTACAAAGAATAGCTTTCAAATTGTAGGGAACACAAAATATAGACATTTTCCAAATATATTGCATTGTTCCTCTGTTTTCCCTAAAGAGATACAAGTGAATTTATTACCTCCTTGGCTATTTCAGTTCCCTCAGTAACTGACCTGTAAACAAATCTCCTGGGGCTGTTTGTTCAATGAGATAACAGAGTGAGTCATCACACAGGTCTGCAGTGTCAGTCAGTGTCCTGTGCTGCCAGACAGTAAAAAGCTTGATTTATCTCAAGTAAACAGCTCTGTAATTAGGGCTTTGTTTTGGGGATCAGATAAGAAGTCTGCAAGTAGTTTGAGAAGCTAATCTAATCTAATTAGCATCTGAAAGCACAAATAGCATGTACAAGCAATGGAGTTTATGCAAATTAGTATGAACCAGGAAGTGACAGAGAATTTCTTTCATGCATTCTTTGAAACCCTGTGGGGAGACAACTCCTTTAAGTGATTTAATAGCCGAGTTGCCCTTAATCCAGTGAAACTGCTGGGGCAGAGCCATATGTAGCAGTTGTCAGGAACTAGAATTCGGCTACTATTTGGCTGAAAAGGGTGGCAGCATGGTGCTGCTACAGGCGGATTCAATTTTCAGATGAATTAGTGGCTGCGCTATTTTACAGGTTTCTCCAAAACCCATGTGCTGTCCAACAGTCCTTTTGAAAATCCTGGCAGTAAAATGGTGTATGAGCGTGCTTCCCATTTACTTTACTAGCACAACTATATGTATAAACAATTTCTCCCGAGCCTCTGCTGCTTGACCTGACATTTCTATCCCTATAAATGTGAATAGCCATGGACTTTAGTAGCCAGTCAGACCGCTGCAGCAGCAAGTGTGTGCTGAGCTGACGTCTCCCAGCGCTTGTTCAGTCATGGTAAAGAGCTTGCACTGGTTTCTGGGGGTTACAGAAATGACAGGGAGCAGCCCTGGCCTGTGACGCAGGCTTCTTACGTACATTGACATAGGCTGTAAAGTTCTGTTTTATCATCAAATAATTAGAAGCTGTGGGTTACGTTTCATTGCGCTTCGGCTAGAATGATTTATTTCGGTTTTTTTCACATTATGAAGTAAATCTGCCGTCTCACCGGTTATCTAGTTGTCATTCAGATGGCTATCTAAAACCTTAAGGCTATGTTCACATGTACCTGATGAGCTTTTGACAGTCAGATTGTGTTTTACAAGAGGATTTGCGGAAGTCTGAGGCCGACACTAGGATTTATGCTGCTGGTGCTCTGCCCTTTATGTGCCTTCGTTCAATGCATATCACAAGGCATTATGGGAAAGGAGCTGAGAAGCTCAAGTGCCCTCTATAGGATGTAGCAAATCCTCAATTCGCTTTTGACCCACTGGGTCTCGAGAAAGCAAAAGGATATTTAGCCAAGCCAGTGTCTTCTGATCTGTAGACAGCTGTTTTGGGAGGTTTGTCCCTCATCGGTGCAGAGCGATACTGGCTGGCTGAGTGGGAGGCAAGAAGTGGCTCAGAAACGGGAACTTCTCTCCTTGAGGTGAGGAGAGCACCAAATGGTGTGTAGAGTTTTGAATTGCCTTCTTCTAAGCATCTGTATATCACAAGGCATTATGGGAAAGGAGCTGAGAAGCTCAAGCGCCCTCTATTGGTTGTAACAAATCCTCAATTCGCTTTTGACCCGCCGGGACTTGAGAATGCAGTGATTTAACTTGTTTTGGATGGAATTTGGTTAAATGTGCTCGTTATGTTGGCAGTGCCGCCCCCTTCAAACTATGGCAAAAGCAAAAATGGCCGCGTTTTTTTTGTTTTGTTTTTTTTCCCCACCAAGGGTGCAAACGGTTGTATGAAGCCCAAAATGTTAGCGGACTTGATGAGGGTTCAGACAGAGTGTCCTGTCCTACTCCAATTTCACCATTCCCTGTATAGGGGGACCTTTAAAGGGGTTGTCTCGCTACAATGATTGGGTTTTAATTTAAAGATCTTTAAAAAACAAGCAGCTTTGCAATATATGTTCATTACAAAAAGTCCTACTGATTTTTAGCTAGCCCTGTTAGTATTACTACATCAGCTTCTCAGATCTCTATAGTAGCCGACCTGTTGACCTAATTTCATGCTGGTCTGTTTATGGTTCGTCAATGCATATCACAACCTTTGGGAAAGGCGGAAACCCAAAAGCCCTCTAGGTACAACACTGAATTGCTTTTAGCGATGGGGGAGGCAAAAGGAGTATTGAGCCAGGCCAGAGCTCTGGTCTTAACACTGTGTGGGAGGTTTTCCTCCTGCTCTCTAGCAAGATAGATGGTGACAGCGAGTGACCTGCTGTATAAATTCAGAATCTTTGGGAACTTGCCTATATAGATATTAAACAATGGCATGTGTATGACTTTAATTCTTCTGTACTAAGCAATCTGATATAGTAACACATCCTATGTTGTTGCTGGAATGTGGAGACTTGTAAGCTAAGCGCCTATATGGAACACAATCCCTCTGCTTTTAGCACACCAGCTTGAAATTCCTTCTACACTATAGATAGCCATTCCGGTTACAGGCCTAGTGGCAGTGCACACACAAACTGAAGCAAAAACCCCTCCCCCCCCCAGGGTCAAAAGTTAGTAGCTCCTGTTTGCTGATGAGGGGGGAGAGGGCAGGAGTGGGCAAAAGACAACCATTCCTGATGGCCCTCAGTTTCTAACTTACAGGGCACTGACAGGCTGAATGCTCGTAATGAGTATAACTTTTCCCTTAATGTTTTTGCGTTTATTCACCGTAGCTCTGTGTTCTTGAAGGATTTTTTGGGATATACTAATTTGGAACCTCCAGGGACAATATAGTCCATATACTAGGTTTTAAACTTATTGTATCAGTATTAAAGTTGGAAACGGGCGCTCTGGTTTCTTCAGTGGTGAGAGATAATCCAGGATATCCTCTGCTTTCTAAATGTCAGCCGAATTGTCACTTGTGGGCAGCTGCATCATATTGTGCTTAGATGTTGTTGCAGACACACTCGGTGACCAGTGAAACATTAAAAATTGTCTTCTGTGGTGTAAATCTTAAGACCTGTATGTACTTGCCTTAGAAGTCTTAGATTTGGGATCATCCCATGTGTAAACCAACTTAGCACTGACTAATCTGCAAACTTTGAAAAGTTCTTCTGTGAGTGTAAGATCGTTATAATTTTATATAAACCTATTCATTTTTTTTTTTTTTTTTTTTTCTTTTCTAATTAGGTGGCGTCTAAAGGTGCTGGTTTGAATCCTAATGCAAAAGTATGGCAGGAAATCCCGCAAGGAAACACTGAAGCTTCTGAGACAGTCAATGGCACAGAGGAGTCTTGGGATGAGGCAGTGGCCACAACAGAAACGCACATAGAAGGTGAGGCTGGACTACGTCACTTGTTTGTTGAAGGCGGCCTCATCCATATTAAAACCTCAGTCTGTCATGTTCCCCAATCAAAGACGACTGGCTGGGGAGCGATGTGGAGGTTAGATAATGTCCTGATGTCCTCTTTGTGTGCCCTGTATAAACTGCTGGCATATGCATTTTGATAGTTACTCCATCTTGATCATTTTCCCATGGGGCCACATGAGAAATTGGGTTGGTTTTAGAGGGCTGGACTAATAAAAAAGAAAAAAAAAAGTGAATGGGGAAAATTTGTTTTTGGGGGTTTATTTTTGTGGAAACTTACTCTGTACCCTCAGTAAGGCAGGTATGTAGATGGGCCCCCTCAGTAAGGCAGGTATGTAGATGGGCCCCCTCAGTAAGGCAGGTATGTAGATGGGCCCCCTCAGTAAGGCAGGTATGTAGATGGGCCCCCTCAGTAAGGCAGTATGAGATGCCCCCTCAGTAAGGCAGTATGTAGATGGGCCCCTCAGTAGGAGTGTAGATGGGCCCTCTGTAAGGCAGGTTTGTAGATGGGCGCCCTCAGTAAGGCAGGTATGTAGATGGGCGCCCTCAGTAAGGCAGGTATGTAGATGGGCGCCCTCAGTAAGGCAGGTATGTAGATGGGCGCCCTCAGTAAGGCAGGTATGTAGATGGGCCCCCTCAGTAAGGCAGGTATGTAGATGGGCCCCCTCAGTAAGGCTGGTATGGTCTGATCTTGATATAAATGTTCCCTTACTCCACGGCATTATGGAGGAGGAAGACCCAAAATGAAGTGGTCATTGAGCTATGTCGGGGGGACCCAACATACTTTCTGGGGGCCCCAACCATCAGGAAACAAATGTGCTTTCTCTGCCTTCATAGTTTAGAAAGGGATATTCCTTTTCTGACAACTGCTTTCCACTGATGGCACTATTGGGGCCCGTTTCAACCAGGTTCTTTGCATTTGTCCAGACGGATGGCCGCCGTATTCCGTGCCTGATTTTCGCTCAAATGGCTCAAATCCTCGGAAAAGTCATTACGGTTAATCCACTGCTCTCATAGAGAACAGTGGAATCCGTCGCTCCTCCCGCTCGGCAAATCCGCCGCGGGGGGAGAAAGTGACATGCACATTATTTACGGCGCGGACGCGCCGTAAACAATGCATTGTCTATGGGGCCGGGAGCGGCGCCCCCGTCGCGCTCCGGCCCCGCCCCGTATTCACGGCGGATTTGTGCGCTCAAGACGGCGCACAAATCCGTCGGGAATAAGCCGTGTGAACGGGGCCTTATGGTGGGCATTGTTATGGTGGGAACTCTAGGAAATTCTTTGCTATTTTAAGTGGCCTAAATAAACAATCCAGTAAGTATTGTTGTATTATCTCTGCATTTTTTCCTCAAATTCTTCAAAATTTCCTCAAAAGTTCTGAAATAGTCATGGCAGATTTACAAGATATACCATAAAATGTCTGGTAGGTTCCAGATTCCAGAGCGGAGGAGATGAGTTGGAGAGGAGGCTATATACGTGTGTTGTTCTCTCGAGTTATTGTAGTGAAACAGCCACTTCTGTAACCCCCAAAAACATACTCTTTCTGGAGCACAGAGCATGGGACCCCCCATTGTGATTGGTATTCCCTAAAGTGGAACCAAGACCCCTCAGCTGTTTGAGGTACTTACAGCAAGGGCATGTCCCCATGGCACGGGTTTGCGAACAGTTTTTCAGACGGTTTGCGGTTTTGCAGACAGTCTGTAAAACCGGCCGCAAATGAGCACAACGGGGCTCAATGGAAAACCAATGCAGCAGTCTCCACTGCATGAGTTTTTCCGTCCGAAAGACATTGAACATGCACATTCTTCCTGCCGTTTTCGGACCGAATATGTGCATGTCAATGCGAAGGGGGAGGGCTTTTCTCCTGCCATCGTGGTTGTGGGGGCGGCACTAAAACAGGACAAATACCGGTCGGATTAACCGACCGGTAGTTGTCTTCTGCCGTGGGGACATGCCCTTCACATGGAGCTTGGAAGTGCGTACTCTCAACGCGCAATGGCCCAAGGCAGCTTTCTGCCTCCTACTACTTTCTTGCACGTAGGGTATGTGCTGAGAAATAAGATTGTAAAATCCTTGTCTGAACAACTGATTTCACACAGCAGTCAGAGTACTGTACTTGTACAATGTTTATACCGTATTTGCGGGGCCTACGTAAATGCAAGTATGCTCAGAAGTACGCCCCACGATTAACACCATGTGAGCATACTTTTAAAGTGCCATAAAGGTCTCAAACGGGGGATACCCCTCTTCAGATTTTCTGCGGCCCCTGGGAGAGGTACACTGTTAGTGTGGGCCTTAGACCAGACAATGTTGTGCACCCCTGAGTTGGTTTGGAGAGGGTAGGGTATAGGTATTTCCAGTTTTGGCAACCTTTTCTTCAGGCAGTAATTATTTGGAGAACCTCTTAGTTTCACTGTTTAACCCCTTAACGACCGCGCACCGTCTTTTGGCGTCGGCTGGTGCGGGTCGTTCGTCTACAGCGACGTCTTTTGGCGTCGCTGCAGACATAGGGTTTTGTGGCGCCGCAGCTGTGCTGGCATCGGGGCTGTACTACACAGCTCTGATCCCAGAGCATCTCCTGCAAGCACCGAGGAGCGGAGGAAACCTCGGCAACCTGATGCTTTAATCTTTTGATTGCGGCGGTGCGTTACTGCAGCGCAATCAAAGGGTTTTACCTGCTCTGTCGGGTGATCGGAACACCTGGTGACCCGACAGAGCCCGAGGAACGGCTGCACAGTCAGCCCTGGGGACCTAGAGTGGCCCCAGAGCTGTCTGTGTATAAAGCCAGTGACCAGGACACACTGTGCTGTCCTGATCACTGCTTGTGTCAAAGTGACACAGATTAGAATGTATTAGCATGTAAGTGTTTAAAAAAAAAAAAAGTAAAACAGTTCCCCCTTCATGGGATTAAAAAAAAAGCTAACCAATATAAAAAGTGGAAAAAAAAAGATTAATGAAATATTTAATAAAAAATAATTGTGCATACATTACACACAAAACGCTACACATATTGGGTATCCACACGACTGTAATAACCTGTAGAATTAATCTAACAAGTTAAGTGTGGAATGTGAATGGTGTAAAAAAACAAAACTCTGCAATAATTTCGAAGTAAACTTAATGTATAATGTTGTACCGTGTTAGCCATAGAAAGTAGTTGAAGAGTGAAGAAATCAGGCGATACCTTTTAGAGGCTAACTAGCTCATCCTCTCGAAAGCTCACTATCAAATATACTCAGTTAGCCTCTAAAAGGTATCGCCTGATTTCTTCATTCTTCTACTTAGTGAACTTAAACTATTCCCCCATAAAGTACAACTTGTCCCGAATAAAACGAGGCCTCATTGAAAAAAATAAAAAAAGTTACAACTATTGAAACGCAAGGAGGCAAAAACTAAGAAAATGTTCTGGTCATTAACTGCTTTTCAGGCGTTCGGCTTAAGGGGTTAAGCCACAGGTTTCTTGTTGAATTTTTCTTGGAGCCTTTGGTGTTGGCTTAACCCTTTTAGCCAGCATGTTAAAATACAACATGCACGGCATCCCCCTGCCAGTCTTTTGTTGTGGTAGAGCTGGTCTTGTCAAAATCAGCAGGTTTGACAACCTTCATTTAATTTGTATGGCCACATCAACTTACCAGCACTGGTGGGCTTGGTTCACATCCACATCAAAGGTTGTGTTCAGAACCTTTTGTTGCAGATTATGATAAGTGACGGAAAAAAACAGCATGCAGCACTTTTTTTTTTGTTTTCTTCTTAATATGACATCATGACAGACCTGGAGGGAGATGAACTCCTTAACGACCACCCACTGACTCTTGGCGTCAGCCGGTGCGGGTCGTTTGTCTACAGCGACGTCTTTTGGCGTCGCTGTAGACTTCGGGGTTAGCGGCGCCCGGTGCCGCAACTGCGCTGGGATCGGGGCTGTAAGACACAGCCCCGATCCCAGAGCTTGTCCTCCACAACCCGATGCTTTAACCCTCAGATCCTTTCTTTTTATATAGAGCTCTGAAAAAAATTAAAGAGGAGCTCTGGTTGCTATGAGCAAGAAAGAAAGTCTTAGCCCTGGACAGTTTTCATACATGTCCCCCTAAGGCCTTGTTGTATAATTAAACTTCTGCAACTTCATAACACACTTAGGGATTGTTCACACAGTGTTTTCACTCCGTGTTACAAATGCTTTTTAGATCCTTCTCTGGGACCGACAGGACGGACCCAGAGACGGATCTAAACAATTAGCAGTGAGATTATCACTGCGGGCTATGAGGAAGACGCTGCAGCGTTCACTCGAGAGATCGCCGCTGCGTGGTTCCATAGCGCAGCTCGGGTCAACCTGTGAAAGAGTTGCTTGTCGAACACGCAGCGGCGATCTCTCATGTGAACGCCGCTGCATGTTCCTCATAGCCCACAGTGATAATCTCACTGCTAATTGTTTAGATCCGTCTCTGGGTCCGTCCTGTCGGTCCCCGAGACGGATCTAAAAAGCGCCTGTAACACGGAGTAAAAACTCAGTGTGAACAACCCCTAAGTGTGTTATGAAGTTGCAGAAGTTTAATTATACAACAAGGCCTTGTTCATAGACTTGAGACCTCATCTGAGGTTACAAAGTAGACCTGTGTGCTCACAATGCATCCATTTGACACTATTGTGGTTTTGCCTAGACACGTAGAACTGCAGTAGGGCACCCAGCATCCGCGCTTTCTGGAAAAATTTCAGGTTGCTTATGCTGCCCTATCTGAGAGAAGGATGTGATAGAGGTAGACGCCACACACATCTGGAGCAGAGTTTCACAGCCCTCATTTACATGTATGGCCGGCTTGCTGCGAGCTGTTCCTTCCTGCACAAAAAAACGCATCAAAAACGCACTGCTTGAAAGCACCCTAAATGTCTGTTTCTCTGTTAGGCCATGTTCACACGGCTTAAAATTGGACGTATTTCAGTCCGTAATTACGCGCGGGAGTGGGCAAATTGCGGCTGGAATACGTCCAGGTCATTACGGTAATCCACAGTTTTCATAGAGAACTATGGATTACGTCTCGTCTCCCTGCTCGGCGAATACGCCGAGGGGGGAGATAAGTGACATGTGAAGTACCAGCGGCGTATACGCGCCGCTGGTAATGAAAGTCTATGGGCCGGTGAGGTGCTGACCCCCCGCTCCTGCCCCGTCCACACGGCGTAATTACGCCCCGCAAATAAGCAGTGTGAACATAGCCTTATTCAATAAGATACATTTCATAGAAAGTGACAAATGTTTGGTTTCACAGGATTGTAACAAAACCCTTCTTTTTCTCTCCAGGCAATCTAGAGAGTCTGAGTGAACCGTGTAAACCCTTTGAAGTAATGTATTCCCCCTCGTGTGAAGTGAATAGGAATGGCCTGCAGTTAGAGGAAGCAGCAGCAGCAAATGGAATGGACTTGTTAGTGCAAGACGAGCTTGGATACCAAATGTTTGAGGTTGCAGGTAAATCGATCTGTGCCGCCTCCTCTTCAATCCTAGATGTGGTCACATGTGCTACTTTTACCGTCTGATGTTCTAGTTGGTTGGAGGTGAGCAGCTGCAGCATTCACACGCAGCCGCAGTATGCCATCACTAGAAGCATGGGAAGAAATCCTGAAAAGGAGAATATAGTTTTTCCCTTTTTTTTTTTTTTTTTTTTTTCTCTCCTTCCTCAGTTTAATTTTGGAAGACTTAAGCAATGTGCCTTTTCAGCATTGTTAAAGCTCTGCACTTCCTTATTTTTAGATAACCTAGACAGCCTTCCTTCCACATGGAATCTGCCGAACCTCATTCTTTCTTTCTCTTATCTGTAGAGTCCAATATCTGCACCCCCTCTCTCCTTCCTTCTTGCCATGAAGAGTATTATTTTATCACATACTAGTGCATCTCAAAAAAATAGAAATAATTGAAAATGAAAGGGGTTCTCCAGGACAATCTTTTTATTTGTTATAGGGCTTACAAATGTATTATATTAAAGGGGTTTTACAACGAAGTAAAATTGACGTGGGAAGTTTGAAAATGAAATAATAAGCATTTTCACCATTCATCATTATTAAAACTTCTGCACCGTTTTTGTTTTAGCTGCTCCTTTAGTGATCCATTGTTTACAGCTCATCTCCAGGGGATACGACCAGGGCTGTGAGCTCCTCAGTCCTGGTCGCACATGCTCAGACATCACCTTTCTTCTCAGGCAGCTACTGAGTGTTCAAACCCTGGGTGCTGTTACTCTGCTTCTGTCCTTTGGACTAGTTAGTAATAAGTCAAACAGTGCAAATAAAAAAAGAATCGTCAATGAGGTCTGTGCATTAATAAAGAAGAAAAAAAAATCTACAGGTTAAGTTCCTGCAGGGATTTGAACCAAGGATCCTTGTGTTGTAAAGCAAAAATGTTACCTCCGAGCTAAAGTGTAGCTACTTACAATTCTATACATAAACAGACCTTTCTTTGACTACAGAGAGGGGCATGGTGATGTCATCCTGCTGGGTCACATGATCTGCAATTCAAACAAATCACACAGAGCTGAAGAGCTGGATGTAGGAGGTATGAAATGAGATAATGGCAAAACCCCTTTAAACCTTGTGATTCATACTGTAAGGAGTCAATACAATATAGGGGTTTCTCCATTTGACTTTTTGATATCAGTCATCTTTTCGGTGATATTCTAATTTTATGGGGTGCCCTAGTGTATAAGGTTGACAATTTTAGAATGCTGTAAGATTTGGGAACTTTGTATCATAGTGACTTCAAAATCACTTTGTAAACAAGACACTGTTTCCATCTTGCTAATCCCCGGGGCCCGGCTGTCTGATTTGTTCACTGCTTGTGGTGTTGCCCAGCACTTGGGTCACCATAGCAGCTAATCACTAGCCTCCGTAGTGATGCATTGTCACCAGTGCAGGTACGGGCAGGTTGATGTGGCCACATGCTGCTGGATAGCCTAGAACCCTGCTCACCAGTAGAGGAGAAGAGCATCATAGTTCAAAAAGTTTGTCTTTAGAATAACTTTTTTCAATATTTGAGTCAAGCGAAGGGGTCTAACTGCGAATGTTAATATCTTCGTTACAATGATGGAAATCCACAAGGCGTCCATAGCTGATGTGGCATTTTGTGAACTGGAGATTTTGCATAATCCTCTCAACCCTGCATCGAGCCCAACCTTCCCCACACACGTCCAAAATCCCATATTTCTGTAATGCACTGTACATTTGTTGTGGATTTTCTGTGAATACACCATCTATGATGGCTCTACTGCTCTGAAATAGTTTGCTTTACTACAAAAGGATTTACATTTTAACAAGGAGACTTGTCATTTGGTTCATGCACCCATGCGATCAGCAGTATGAAATAGACACAGACTTCTATGTCAGTCAATTGTGTTTTACTCTGAAACGGTCATAGAACACCCTGTAAATGTGAGACTGGTACGGGAAGAAGCACAACGGCCAGAGGAGAATAGTCTGATGTGCGGCTTCACCCCCAGACCAACTTCTCTGCATGTAAGAGAGACACCAGTTTGAGAAGAGACTTGTCTGTTAAGCTAAGCCGATGGGACTGGTCTCCTCTTTCATCCATTGACACCCCTTGAAGACAGGTTGCTGCGGGTTGCCCTTGTGGCTGGGGCCTAACAAGTCTCCAAGGCTCGCCATGTACCTATAGCCTAATAGATGGCCTGTTGGTTTTACACTGATGGGCAATAATGCGTCGTCGTATTGAGTATACCAAAGCATTATTCGATCACAGTGTAAAGTCCTTAAGTGTGTCTAAAAAAAAAAAAAAAAAAAAATGTAAAGAAGAAAAAATAACTTTAAAATGCACTTTTATTAAAATAATTTTTGGTTAATACAAAAAAAACACATCTCATCGTAACTACCCAAATAATAAAGTGTAAATCTTATGTATAGGAAATACGGCTGTCCAAAATAAATCCATCTCATATACCCCAAAATGGTTCAGATGAAAATTACATATCCTGCAAAAGAACCCCAAAACTATTAGGCCGTGTTCACACGGCTTATTCCCGACGGTTTTGTGAGCCGTATTGAGCTCACAAATCCGCCGTGAGTAAGGGGCGGGACGGGGGCCGGAGCGCGGCGGGGGCGCCGCTCCCGGCCCATAGACAATGCATTATCTACGGCGCGTACGCGCCGTAAATAATGTGCATGTCACTTTCTCCCCCCGCGGCGGATTCGCCGAGCGGGGAGGAGCGACTGATTCCACTGTTCTCTATGAGAGCAGTGGATTACCGTAATTGCTGCCGCGGATTGGCGCCGTACTGCAGCGCAAATCCGGCGCGCAGTACGGCGGCAAAATAACCCGTGTGAACGAGGCCTTAGTCTCAGAATACGGCAACATAAACATGTTTTTTTTTTTTTATTCAAAAAAGGACTTATTTTGTTTTATGTAGTGCAAAACTTGAAAAACATTACCAAAACTTGACATATTTGGTATCATGTATCGTGCTGACCCCATAAAATAACGGTAACACATGTATGCAGCATGGTGAATAAATAGATAGAAGAATGGCAGAATTACAATGGGTTTTTCTATTCTCCCAAAAGGAGTTCATAAAAGTTTAAAAGGGTTCTCACTACAATGATCAGCTTTCAACATGTAGGGAAAGGTAAATGAAGACTTGTACTAAATACATTGCTCTTTAGAAATTAGCTTGAGCTGGAGATAAAGAGAAATTTTATCTCCTAAGTGCACACAAATGTCTGTAGGTTACCGTCCATATTTCCTTTCGTGACTAGACAGAGCCGGGAGTGATGTTGCAATGGTCAGAGGGAGCAGGGTCTCTAATTAGATTGTTTGCCTTTGATAAGCACATGTTTTCACTCCTTGGAGCTCTGTAGTAGTTTACTGCAGATTAAATATCTTGCACTTAAGTCACTGCTATAGAACCACCCACAGCGTGAGTCTGAAGCTGCCCGCCACTATGAAATAGCATGGTGAAACAAGCCCTTTAATCGGTAAGTTGTATGTACCCTAAAATGGTGTCCTCAAAAAATACAACGCAACTCACAACCCCTTATACCGCTACATTGATGGAAAAACAAAAATTGAGTTTGACAGTTTGTCTGACTTTTGTAGTAGAAGAGTGAAGCAATCAGGCGATACCCGAGGCTGAGTATATTTGATGGTGAGCTTTCAAGAGTACTAGCTCTCTTCACCAGATATGTTATACAAGAAACTGAAAATTCAGACTTTTTATACACAGAAGACATGGACCTTCAAAGGAACTTAGAATTTTTAAAAATAACAAAATGCAATATAAGTGGAGCAGTTATTTACAACACGTCAAAAAATAAACAATCTGGAAACTTATGGGGCGTGACGGAGGGATCAGTAATTCTTGCTGTTATCTGTTTGCTATCAGGTATTGATTTGTGGCCTTCACAGTTCATACATAGTGTGACATGAAACTAGCATGGATATTAAGCCCATATTGCCAAGTTTGACATTTTTGCATTAGCTTATATTCCCATTCGTTCCTCTTTCTCTGTTTTTTAAAATGTCCCATTAAAACCACAACCCGCAAATCTTCAATAGAGGGTCGACGGTGAATCTGTGTGAGGTCATGCGCTGGCTGAGGCTGTGCCCTGTTTCCCCCCCATAAAGGCCTGTTTGTTGGACTTCATATTCATGACCAGTTTCATGTCACACTATCTATGAACTGTGAGGGTCACAAATCACCACCTGTTGGCAGAGATAAGGACAAGAATTACTGATCCTCTGTCACACTTCACAAGTTTCCAGATTGTTTATTTCTTGATCTGTTGTAAATAACTTCTGGACTTGTAATGCATTTTGTTATTTTCAGAGATTTTAAGATTCTTTGAAGGTCCATATCTTTTGTGTATACAAAGTCTGAACTTTCAGTTTCGCGTACACCACCATGTCTGAAAAAGAGAGCTAGTGCTCTCGAAAGCTCACCATCAAATATGTACAGTTAGCCTCTAGAAGGTATCGCCTGATTTCTTCACTCTACTACTACTTTCTATGGCTAACACAGTACAACATTATACTACTCTGAATTATGGAATGATTTAATTTCTCTCCATGTTCTTCTGTAGGGGAAAGCACTTCAACTGTTCCACAGGCTGTTTCTGCTGAGGATCTGAAAGAATGTCTGAAAAAACAATTAGAATTCTGCTTTTCAAGGTATGAGTAATTTTTGTATTGATTTGTAATGTTTCATATTAATCTGCTGAAACATCCAAAAATGTAAAACGGTATTCTTCTCTATATATTGGAAACTTTGATATGTTTATTTTATTTTTGCTGCAGAGAGAACCTGTCGAAAGATTTGTACCTTATGTCACAAATGGATAGTGATCAGTTTGTACCGATCTGGACCATCGCTAATATGGATGGTATAAAGAAACTGACCACCGACATGGACCTTATTGTTGAAGTTCTTCGTTGTAAGTAGTGACCTGTCTGCCATGCGTGCATATTATTTCTTCTCCTTTGTTTATTAGCCCATCTCTATGCTTAGGGTTGTGCTTGTGTACGAGCGTGGAATAATCAGTCCTTATGTACCGTATTTTTCGGGCTATAAGATGCACCTAGGAGAAAATATGAAAAAAAAGGGAGCAAAAAAGTGGGCTGAAGTATAGTTTTTATTGGTACCATTTTGGGGTACAGGTGACTTTTTGATCACTTTTTATTCCAATCTTTTGAATTTTTTTTTCCTTCTACGGTGTTCAGCATCCAGGATAAATTGTTATATTTTAATAGATTGGACTTTTACGGACGCGGTGATACTAAATATATGTAATTTAAAAAAAAAAAGATTTGTCAAACTGCGAAAGGGAGGTGATTTGAACTTTTAAGATTTATTTTTTTTAAAACTTTTTTTTTTTTTTTTTTACTTTAATACTTAGTCCCTCTAGGGTACTTTATATTGCAGATTCCAGCACTCATGCTCGGGAAGTTCAATTCATTAAAACAAATGCACTTTATTTAGACAAGCATTAAAAACATTGGTAAAGATCAAAAATTGCTGTAGGTTTACGCGTTTCAAGCCTGTAAACCAGCTTTTAGTCGTAACGACTTAGAGCCGGTTTACAGGCTTGAAACGTGTAAACCTACAGTGATTTTTGATCTTAACCAATGTTTTTAATAAAGTGCATTTGTTTTAATGAATTGAACTTCCTGAGCATGAGTGCTGGAATCTGCACTATACCTCCTATGATTGGATATCTTCGGCCGGATATACATCTTCCTAGTGCACGGTGCGCGGAGGGATTTAATGCGGACTGCACCTGAAGGGGAATCACTGGTGAGCGTTTACCTGCTTTTTGTCTCTTTTCATTTGCCTTTAGGGTACTTGACCACTAGGGGGCACACTTCATTGTACTGCTGTACATAGGACTTTCATTCATTACCTATTACACCCTGCCATAGGTAGGGTGTAATAGGCGCACATACCCTGTACATGGCAGCTGTGGAAGCCTGTATGAGGCTATGACAACTGTTTTGGGGTGGGTGGGTGTGATCGGACGGCACACCGCACCTTATTCAGCTAGATACCGCAGATGTGATCGCCGCGGCGTCTAAAGTATTAAGTGCCGGGATGGAGCCAACTCCATCCCTGCGCACTAGCGGTGCTGTACTGAACATGGCCACCGGCTGTACTGGACATGGCCGCACTGCTCTATCTCGGGGCAGTAGAAGAGGAGCGATGCTGAGGGAAGCCAG
The DNA here is from genome assembly GCA_025379985.1 of Phyllomedusa bahiana. Lineage (NCBI taxonomy): Eukaryota > Metazoa > Chordata > Amphibia > Anura > Hylidae > Phyllomedusa > Phyllomedusa bahiana. Next base: position 48,118 of record JAODAL010012615.1, read on the forward strand.
CAGCGGGGTTTAGCCCATTAAACACCTCCTCCCCCACCAGCTTCCTGTAGCATTGCTCCTCTCCTGCCGCCCTGAGATAATTCAGTGTGGAAGCGTCTAGTTCAGCCGGCGGCCATGCACTTTACATTCAGACTCACCCCTGTTGTTCCCCCAAATTTGGGGCGGGGGGAGTGAGTCTTATAGTCCAAAAAATACAGTATGTTGTACTGGTGGGGATCTGACAGGAAGTGGCGCTTGGTTGTTTTACTTTTAATTTTTGCTGGAATGAAGTATATCTCATATTGTCTGATCGAGTTTTTCTTTTCTTCTAGCTATGCCTGTGGTGCAAGTTGATGAAAATGGGGAGAAAGTGAGACCAAACCATAAACGATGTATTATAATTCTACGTGAAATCCCTGAAACGACTCCTGTGGAGGTAGAGCACCTTTTATATTGCCTCAGAAACCGTTGCAGTAATATCAGCAGAATGAAGTCCTATTTGGTCAAAGACTTAGCAGCTGTTCAGGATCTGTTCTAATATAATTCTTCAAAACGTATCCCAGCCAGTCACAACACACACCTCCTCTTAGGGGGCTACCTCTTATCAGACCAAGTTTATTTCACAGCCCTAGCTTTTTCATAAAGACTCTGCCCTACCAAAAATATTTCTTTTAACTGTAGGTTACAAGGATATACAGGGTGTGTACAGGTATCTGGTGGTTCTGCTCATCTTTGTCTACGGTCTGAATTTTGCTTACACTGAAAAAAATAACTATCGGTATAGGACCGCTATTAAATACGTGTAAACCCCCGATGGGGATTAGACTCTCTACTTTTTTGGCAAAAAAAAAAATTCAACATTTGAAGGCTTTTGGAAATAGTACATACCAATAGGCATCTTATCATGATTGTACCAGTTGTATTTTTTTTTTTTTTAGTTTTACATATCTACTCACTTTGTGCAGATTTCCGCATATAATCTTGTAGAAGTATGTTATGCGCTTATGTTTTTCTGCCTTTTTGTTAAAATTGTAAAAACATACAATTAGAATCTTGTCATGCTAGATCCCAAAGTGTATTTACCTGGTTATATGGGCAGTCCCGAATTAACAAGTGGCCTTCCTTTTTTCTTTGGTGAACCCAAGTAGGCAGATAAAGCAAAGGGGAGTGACTAAGAGTATCACGCAAAAGACTGGCTAACATGGGACAGCGAAAAGGTTTAATATATTTACACAGTTGTTCTATTATTGTGACCACTTCCTACTTTTGAAGATGACAGCTCACTAAGGAAGTCAGGTGGCCTGAGCTTGCTTGGTGGGTATATAAAGGGTGCGATAGGCTGTCCGCACAAAAATTGCTTGCTGCTGTCATGGGTGAAAGGAGTGATTTTGTCAGAGTTGCAAAATAGGGATAATTGTTGGCTTTGGGGACAAGTTTGCCCGTGTTTCTGAAACCGCGTAGCACTGCTGTGATGAAAGTGTATTGTTAGAAGCCAAATAGCACCATTGTGAATAGGGGACAAGAAAACTGCAGAGCACCATGTGTCATTGATACAAGAGGTGAATGTCTGCTACCAAAATACACAAGTGAGGACCTACTTGCTTCAGTGGAGCAGATAACCACCAAAGTGAACTAGGGGGCTACCAAATTTTTCTAAAACAGTTCAGCGAGTCCTGTTGCTTATCGGGCTCTTAAAGGGGTTGTCTCACTCAGGGCTGTGGAGTCGGCAAGCCGAAGCCCCGACTCCGACTCCTCAATTTCCCAAGACTCTGACTCCTGACTTCCTCATACACGGCGCATGTTTAAGTGATAACTTTACTGTAGTAAAATGGTCCCATCAGGCTGTTTATCACCTTATGATACAATCAAGCTATTAGGAAGAACAGACACTGACAAGCAAAATGGTAACAATGTTTTGATCTTTTAAACACTTGTGGGTAGAGTTGAAGAAAAAGCTGTATTTGTATCCAAGTCCAGTCTGCACCAACATTGGGAATGTGTAGAAGAGACCTGGGATCAGATTTTGGTCAAGACATGCATGAATCTGATCCAGACAATGTCCAGAAGGATTCAGGCAGTATTGAAAACCAAAAGGTGGATTTCCCAAATACTAACAAAATAATACAAATTAAAGGGGTTGTCTCACTACATTGATTCATCTTACCTCAGTCCTGTTTTCTTGGTTTCATTTTGAATTCAGGGGCATGTTTACTGGCTTCCACTAGGCTGCCGTATAAGTAAGGTTTGTAGCTATAGCAACCAGTGCTGGCAGCCTATCAGGAGAGATCACACAGGTCTGTAGCTATAGCGACCTGAGGAGCTGATGCAGCTCATACAAGAGGGGATATCTAGGAATAGGTAGGGCACTGTTAATGGACATATATTGCAAAGTGACTTGTTTTTACAAGATCTTGAACATAAAAAGTCATCCTTGTATTGAGACAACCCCTTTAATGCTTTGATTTTTAGGAGCAAAACTGTAACTAAGCAGATGCTAAATACTTAAAAGTCAAATTTATGTATAAGATGTAAGATGACTGTATATAAAATTACAGTAGCCTCATGTACAAAGCTGTAGTGGATGGAGAAATATGGAGCCTGAAAGTCACAATTTCAAAACATTGTTACCATTTTGCTTGTCAGTGTAAAATATATTTATTGGATTTTACTTAAAGACGCAAAAAAATTCTAAATATGCAAAACACTGCAGGAACATTTGTGGAGTCTCTGAATTTGTTCTGAGAAATAGTATTGCCTCCATCAGATCCTGCACACATGACCTCACATCTGATCTCATTATTTCCAGGCTAGAGAACGGCCTCTCTACACTAACTTGGGTTGGGGGCAAAGCGGTGACCACAGGGGTAACACCTCTAACAATGTCAGGGTATAAAGGAATTGCCTCAGGCACAGTCAGTTTTGATGAATGGTTGAACTCTTCTACTTCTTTGAAAACAGGTGAAAAATGTTGCTGAAATCTGTTTGCCCTGGGAGCAGAATCTTTTCTCCTGGGGCAGCGCTTTGCCTGCTCCATGTCATCAATTACACTCCTCATGTGATGAGGCTGAAGATATGGGAGCAGCAGCACTGGCCGGACCCAATTCCTCTTGCTCTTTGCACTGCATCGAACTAACTGGACCAACTTATTATATATTTTGGGAGTCGGAGTCGGTCCATTTTTTGACGACTCCAACTCCTGCAAAATAGGCACCGACTCTGACTCCCCAGCCCTGGTCTCACTACATTGATTCATACCTCAGTCCTGTTTTCTTGGTTTACCTTTGAATTCAGGGGTGTGTTTACTGGCTTCCACTAGGCTGCAGCAGAAGCCAGGTCTGTAACTATAGCAACCAGTGCTGGCAGCCTATCAGGGGAGATCAAACAGGTCTGTAGCTATAGTGACCTGAGAAGCTGATGCAGCCCATACAAGAGGTGATATCTAGGAATAGGTAGGACACTGTTAATGGACATGTATTGCAAAGTGACTTGTTTTTGCAAGTTCTTTAACGTAAAAAGCAATCCTTGTAGTGAGACAACCCCTTTAAGCAGATGGAAGAAATCCAGCGTTGAAACTCATGAGAGGTATAAAAAGCATCTCAGAACTTTATTAGCAAGATTATACCTCATATGAGTTTTAACGCTGGATTTCTTCCATTTGTACTTGCTGAAGTTTTCTTGAGGTTGCTTTTCCTCTAACCGGGCGTGAAACTGCATCATCAACCCCAGGTGAGCTGACTACTACCCTGATTGTTGCATGTCCTTTAAGCAGATGGATTGTCGTTGCATCGGCAAAAAAGTCTTCAATTTAGACAGTAGTATCTAAAACAGACCACCACTGGTGGATAAAACATAAAGGGTAACTAATCAGATAAGGCAACCCTTTGCTAAATGTATGGTTGTTGGAGTATGGGCAAGAAACATCAGAGAACAAACATCCTGTAACCATTGCTGGAAGAACACAAGCTGGTGGTGGCAGAATCTGGTCTGGGGAATGTTTTCATGGCATTCTCTGGGCCTACTCATTCATGTGGAAAGGACTCAACCGATTTGGTTATGAACCCATCCATGCAGATAGAGGGCTGAAGGGATCTTGCTTCTAGGAGTTGCAACGTTTCACATGGCTAGAAACGTCCACCTCTGATTGGAAGAGCTTGACCAAGAACTCCCAAGTACTACTCCTTGTCCCCTAACTACCCAGACTTGATGCCAATTGAGCACCTGTTTGACCACCTCAATCTGTTTGCTCTATGGGTCCCCCAGGCACCCTCCAGCAGCTGTGTGATGCAGTCAGGATGGCTCCAGATACCTGTGATAACCTACTAGGACCTTATCGAGTCACCACAAGCCTCGGGATATTAGTTGCTGGTCATAATAATGTGACTAGGCCTCATCCATCTATTTTATCACTTCTTTGTTACAGTTAATAAAATTCACCAATGTATTCTGTGTTTAAAATGCTTGTATGACCTTCTAAATGTAAGGTCTTCTGACTTTCTCTTACAGGAGGTGAAAGCACTGTTTGATAATGAAAATTGTCCAAAAGTGATAAGTTGTGAGTTTGCTCACAACAATAACTGGTATGTTACATTCCAGTCTGACACTGATGCACAACAGGTGAGACTGTTCAACTTCATGATGGGACCTTTGTCCATTTATAATTGTCTGTAGGTAAGGAGTTCTAGTTTCACAAGTGGTTGACTTTCTAAAACGGAAAGGGAAAGAAAAAGAAGCTTAATATTTTTGCCTAAAAATTTGCACTGGGATTTGATGAAATTGTGACACATTGTTACAAATAGTAAGGTGTAACAAACATGCGCCAAAACTAGAAATTTTCATATTGCTCAATGATGGCGGAAAGTGACATGAGAAGTGGGCATGATCTAGAATAAAATGTCATTTTAAGGTGTTGGCCGGTGGTTTAGATTGTACTAAATTAGGCTTTCCCAAGTTGGCACCTTTGCATGTATTTTCATTAAACTTTTATGTGGGCTTCTTGCAGTTCTGCATCAGATGTTGGATGATTACTGATAGGAAGCTTGGTAGTTCTGCGTTTCTAGACTCAAAGGAAACACTCCTGTCTGGAGCCCAGAAAATCGGGGGACAAAAGGGATTTGACTTTTCTCAGGGCAGTCATTGAAACCACACACCTTCAGCCCGGCTTTCAGCATGGGGGAGGAAACCAGACAGGGACGTGCAATGAGTGATGTTGGGAAGGATGTAGTAAGGGAAAGGATTCTGCGACTTGTAGTTTTGCAGAGCGCTAGGAAGCTGCTTGTTATCAAGAAATGCTGGTGCTCGGCTATGGAGAAAGGAGGATACAATCAGCACAGAAAATACAGGGAGATGAATCTAGACCTGGGCACCATGCCCTTAACTCCCAGGCCTGAAAAGTAGTTAATGACCAGAATGTGTTTTTTTTTTTTTTTTTTTTTTTATTTTTTGCCCCGTTTGGTTTAAACATTTTTAACTTTTTTTTTTTTTTTTAATTTTGCATTTTTTTTTGGCCTCGTTTTTTTCGTGACAATTTTTTTTTTTTTTTTTTTTTTTTACACCGTTCACATTTCACACTTAATTACTTGTTAGATTAATTTTACAAGCTATTACGGTCATGTGGATACCAAATATGTGTAGGTTTTTTTGTTTAAAATATGCACAATTTTTTTTTTTTAATTATTCATTTTTATTTTTATTTTTACACTTTTTGTTTTTTTGTTGTTTTTTTTAGATCCCCTAAACGGAAAACTGTTTTACATTTTTTTTTTTTTTTTTTACACTTAGTAATGTATTAGCATATTCATATATGCTAATACATTATAATCTGTGTCAGTCTGACACAGGCAGTGATTAGGACAGCACACAGTGTCACTGGCATAGTACATAGACAGCTCTGGGACCACTCTAGGTCCCCAGGGATGACTGTGCAGCCGTTCCCTGGGCTCTGTGGGTGATCAGGTGTTCTGATCACCCGACGGAGCAGGGGAACCCTTTGATCGCGCTGCGGTAACGCACCGCCGCAATCAAAGGGTTAAAGCACCGGGATGCGGAGGTTTCCTCTGCGCCCCGGTGCTCGCAGGACATGCTCTGGAGGAGGGGGGGGGGGGGGCTGTGTAGTACAGCCCCGATCCCAGCACAGTTGTGGCGCCGCAAACCCCGAAGTCTACAGCGACGCCAAAAGACGTTGCTGTAGACGAACCAGCCGACGTCAAAAGTCAGTGGGCGGTCGTTAAGGGGTTAAAATACTTGGTGGAGCATATTTTGTTCAAAACGTACACCTGCTATTATCAGGCTTAAATTAGATTTTTGATATGGACAGCCACAAATGTGACTTGTAATAGGAATGAATAAAATATGATCAAATGTTATTATATGCAACAAATGAATTGCTCTTTCCTTTTTTTTTTTTTTTTTTTTTCTTTCAAAGTAACAAAACCTAATGACGAGACAAATTTAGTATCAACCGACCCATAGAATACAGATAGGCTGTCCATTTATACTAAAAAAAGGAACTTCATAAAAATGGAATCCCCACAAAATGCAGTTAGGTGGTTTTTTTGTGTTTTCATTTCACCCCACATTTTTTTTTGTATGATGGGGTTGGCGAGGGTGGGGGGGGGGGGGGGTGAATTCCTTTGGTCAATAGTATCATTAAAGTACATCTTGTCCTGCCAAGAACAAGCCCTCATGCATCTATGTAGATGGAGGGGTGGGGGAGGAATTCTAGCCTTTGGAAGGCAGGGAGAAAAAAAAAAGGAAAATACAAATATAGTTGTATGACAGAGGCATAATGGGAAATGTAGGCTGTTAGGTGAACCATATCAGAGGGTAAGAAGCCGCCAACATGGTAGCCAGTCTATAAACAGTGCATCAAATAAAACTGGTATATATCAGATCCTCCTCATTATTGTTGAATAATAGCAAATTATACTGTCTGGGCATGAAAATGGGAGTGCTGCTTTAATGTTAGAACTATTTTGTGATAACTTGGTGTCTTAAGTATACTAATTACCTCAAATGATTCTTATGTCCACAGGCTTTTAAATATTTAAGGGAAGAAGTTAAAACATTTCAGGACAAGCCAATAATGGTAAGATTGTTTTTTTTTTCTTTGTTTTAGTTGACAGGGCATGTTCACACGGCGTGTTGGGTCCGCTTTTAGATGCGTGTTTGGATCCGTCTGTCGGACCCCAAACAGACCCAAACACGTATCTAATAAATAGCAATGTGATTTACCACTGGTAAGTAGCATACAGGTATGATACCTTGGTGTTTGTCATACTTGGCCCAGTGATGATAGCATGCGCCTTGAGAGAAAGAGGTCTACGTTCATTCTCATGAGATTTACCAGTTATCCAATAAAAAATGGTTTTAGTTTGGAAACCCCTCAGACACCAGGAATGGCTTCCATTTCTGGTCCCTGGCTTTTTTTTTTATTGTTCTCAGTTAATGAATGCTGGACCTTCTCTGTGATTGCAAGATTATGAGATCTGAGGGCCAACATTTTTCCCTGCTGATATTGTGCCGGGTTTCTTTTCTTTCTGTTAATTGAACGTTTAACTTAATGTTTAACAATTTACCCTTGCTTGGCAATGTGGATTTTGCAGGGGTTTTCAAACCATTGTGCAGCAGTCACTCTAGTTATGAAAATCCCTTTTAAACCACTTTCTTAAGTTGCTTTGTCTCTGCTGCCATAATACAGTTTCTCTTCAAAGGCTATTAGTGGTGGAAATTCACATAAACCATCTAACTAAATGTTATTGCCTATGGCGGGCGATCGTTGCGCCACATTATTTCCAAGCACACTGAGAATGTGTAATGGTGCAGGAGGAGCTGAGCAGAGTAGTAGAAGTTTCAGCAGCCTTATGTTTTAGGGAATGTTCACACAATGTTTTTCTGTAAGTTTTTAAATCCAAATAACGCAGTGTAAAACGTATCAAAAGTGTGGTGCGTGTTTGGATAAGTCTTCTGTGCAGAAGAAACGTACCCTATAGTGTTAAATAGGGTCTGAACGCCGATACATGTTTTACATTGAAATCCATATAAATCACACTGAACATTATTAGATACGTGTTTGGGTCTGAAAAATTTACCCAAATACATATCTAAAAAAACGCCATGTGAACATACCCTTATAATCTTTTATACCTGGTCTCCAACATATTTTGTCTTTAGGCATTCCATTACCCTATAGGAATAGCAAAGCTATCACTTTATATTATGTGGCTACTTCCTTATGTGAGGAGGAGGTCTGGTTTATTGTCACTTGATCATTCAGTAGCCGTTGTGCCTCAATCTAAAGACCTGCATAATCTTAGACCGTCTTGTTCCTGGGGATGTGCTCCCTGACAGTCCCAATGTATTTCTAGCTTACAAATTGTTAGTCAAGACTCAGTGCTCGAGTTCAAAACCTAGATTGGGCCATGGCAGACACTTCTTCAGTTACAGCTTCATTTGTACGTGACCTGGCTCTAGCCATCTTAACACTTTTTGGGATTTTTTTTTTACCTTTAGGCAAGGATAAAAGCCATCAACACTTTCTTTGCGAAGAATGGATATCGAACGGTGGACTCGAGCGTGTATAGTCAGCCCGTTCAGACACAAGCACAGTTTCCTTCTCCACTTTTTATGCAGCCTGTATATAGTCCTCATCAACAGTATTCACTCTATAACATTGTGCCTCAGACATGGTCTCCAAACCCAGCACCTTACTTTGAAACACCACTGGTAAGTAGCATACAGGTACGATACCTCGGCGTTTGTCATACTTGGCCCAGTGATGATAGCATGCGCCTTGAGAGAAAGAGGTCTGCGTTCATTCACATGAGATTTACCAGTTATCCAATAAAAAAAAATGGTTTTAGTTTGTAAACCTCTCAGACACCAGGAATGGCTTCCATTTCTGGTCCCTGACTTTTTTTTGTACTCGGTTAATGAATGCTGGACCGTCTCTGTGATTGCAAGATTATGAGATCTGAGGGCCAACATTTTTCCCTGCTGATATTATACCGGATTTCTTTCCTTTCTGTTAATTGAACGTTTAACTTAATGTTTAACAATTTACCCTTGCTTGGCAATGTGGATTTTGCAGATGTTTTTGAACCAATGTGCAGCAGTCACTCTAGTTATGAACATCACTTTTAAACCACTTTCTGAAGTTGCTTGGTCTCTGCTGCCAGGATACAATTTCTCTCTAAGGCCCCGTTCACACGGCTTATTTGCCGACGGATTGGCGCCATATTCCGCGCAGGATTTGCGCTTCAATACGGCGCCAATCCGTCGGAGTCATTACGGTATTACACTGCTCTCATAGAGAACAGTGGAATCAGCTCGCTCTGCCCGCTCGGGAATCGCGGGCGGGGAGAAAGTGACATGCAACATTATTTACGGCGCGGACGCGCCGTAAACAATGCATTGTCTATGGTGCTGGGAGCGGCGCCCCCCGCCGCGCTCCGGCCCCGTCCCGCCCCGTATTCACGGCGGATTTGTGCGCTCAATACGGCGCACAAATCCGCCGTGAATAAGCCGTGTGAACGGGGCCTATAGGGTCCACAAGACTATTAGTGGCGGAAATTCACATAAACCATCTAACTAAAATGTTATTGCCTATGGCAGGTGATCGCTGGACCACATTATTGACAAGTACACTGAGAATTGTGCTTTAGACATTGAAAATGTGTATTGGTGCAGGAGGAGCTGAGCAGAGTAATAGAAGTTTCAGCAGAACTAATTGAATCACTGCTGGTTCTGGGCTTAGACGTCCAGTCGATGGTCATAATCGGTGATAGACAGTATTCCTATATTAGAGTGCATGCAAAAATAGCTGTCAATCAGAGTAGGACCGGCCAATGGTCTACTGGAACTCTTCTACCAAAACTCTATGGAACTGCTCTGCTCATCTAGCTCTATATATAACATTCTGCCTTTAAAGTGGATTACATTTTCAATGTCGCAGGTCACCTTCAAAGGAAAAACTTTCAAACATTCTAATATACTTTCAAACTTTTGTAGTCAACCACTTTAAAACTCCTCAAACTTGGTATTCAACATTGGCTTGACATTCAACATGCTTGCTAGAACTTGTTGGTGTTGCAGCTCCGAGAGCATTGCCCCTCTTCAGCCATGTTAGTCTTGGTACAGCTCTTGCTTAGTCTTATTTCATACTCTATTTAAAAATACACACCGTATCCGTGCCAGTCGATGCAGCGGGGTATGAAAGGTTAACTGTAGTTAAAACCCCTATAGAGAATCAAGACATGAAAGTGTTACTGGTCTGCTAGGTTCTGCTAGACTTAAGGAGTTGCAGAATACCACAAAGGCTGAAGGTATAGATGTCGCAGGGAAATGATAAACATAGGTATTTGATCAAGTTCCTAAGGGTATGATTCATCTTTTCAGTAAAAGTTCAGGGATTTGATCAAATCACTGACTTTCTTTAGGGAAATCACCCCACAGAGTTATTTTAACATCTTCCATGAAATCCCTATTTTCATCATTTCCCTGTGACATATATACTCCATATATATCCTGAAACCACTCCAAAAGATTTATACACTCCAGAAAATCCTGGGTCCCTTCCGAAGGAACTTGGTGTTTCCGAAACGCGTTGGATAAAAGTTTGCAGCTAGGAAGCTTCTGTAGCGCTAGTTTTTATCATCGAGAACACGGGCGCTGCTGGCCGGAGCACTCGTGTATATTTCCACTGGTATCAGGGAGAGCAGAGTAAGGTAGGACCCTGGGATTATACAACTAGCAGGAGAGGAGCACTGACACCCTATAATTGCTGGATTGCGGTATGGGTTTTTGGAAAGGTTTGTACTGCAGGAACTCTTAGGGCCACATGTATGAAAACTGTTTAGGACTAAAACTTACTTTTTGGCCTATTGGCAAAAAAGTGCGTTTTAGACCAAAACCATTTTCATACATGTGGCCCTTAGTATTGTACATTAGAACATGTTAGAACTTATCAGCATTATATTAGTTGTTCTAAGGATGTTCTGGAGTGTATACATTTTGACTTTTTAGGGTCTTTGGAGTATATATACTTTCTACCTTTGTGGTATTTTGCAACTCATTGTCTAGTGGGGTGGTATACTAGTAACACTTGATGCATAGATTACCTTGTAACATGGGTTTTCTGGGGGTTTGGAATGATTTATTCAGTTTAATGTATTCCTTATTGGAAAAATTATTTGATACCAAATCTCTTTGGTATTTAATCTGCCTTGTGGAACAAATTCACTATCTGGGAGAATGGTTTCCAGTGAATGAGATCCTTGTTCACAGGCTCAAACCCCTACATACCTTGTGCTGTTTTCAACTTACAAGTGGAGCCAAGTAACCAGCACATATATCAACAGGACTGTTAAATTCCACTATGTTAGCAATGAATTTGTGTTTCAGTGAACTTAAGCAAGTAAGATTGAGATTAAGATGTGATTAAAGAGGTTGTCTCACTACATTGATTCATCTTACCTCAGTCCTTTTTTCTTGGTTTCATTTTGAATTTGAGGGTGTGTTAACTGGCTTGTACTAGGCTGCAGTAGAAGCCAGGTCTGTAGCTATAACAACCAGTGCTGGCAGCCTATCAGAATAGATAAAACAGGTCTGTAGCTATAGTGACCTGAGGAGCTGATGCAGCCCATACAAGAGGGGATATCTCAGAATAGGTAGGACATTGTTAATGCACATATATTGCAAAGTGACTTGTTTTTGCAAGATCTATAACATAGAAAGCAATTCTTGTCGTGAGACAACCCCTTTAAAAGTAAATAACGCTTACATTTTTCTCACCTTTTAAAAAGACGGTAATTTTACAATTGAATGAATATAACTTTTTTATTTTCCCCTTTCTGCAGGCTCCGTTTCCAAATGGTGGCTATGTTAATGGTTTTAATTCTTCAGGATCATACAAAACAAGTGCTGCTTTAAGTATAGGTCGACCCTTTCACAGAAACCGGTAGGTAAAAGCTCTGTCATTCTTTAGTGAGGGAGCATTGTAGATCTGAATACTGTGATGTAACCTCTCGCATTCAGCTCCTACTGTAAATTTTATGTGTTTGAGCAGTATGTGGTTAAATACACTTTTATGTGTCCCAGCTTTACTGGAAAGGACCAGTTCTACATCTGCAAAGAGGATTGAAATTCAGCTCTGCAAACAAAAGAAACGTGTTTTAGCAGTGCAGTCTTTTGTGTAAACTGATGAAAGCTTTCTGGAATAGGTCAGCTAGCTAATGGCAGAGTAAGTTATAGGGTCATTTAAGGGCACAGGCATGGTGAAAATATAATAGTCGGGTCACCAAGCGGACGCTGAACTAATTTCCAGTGTCTGCAGTAATTTTTGCTTGTGTGGATAAAACCTATTTGTTGCCATTTTCCAACACTGTGCAAGTTGCAGATGGCACTATTGTGTATCTGCCATGCTAGTTGCCATTGTACTCCCTCCTACCCTCACCCTCCTCAGTTATCATTTAAATTTTAGATTTCAAATGCTTCATTAGTGGTTTGTCAAGGGTGTTATCCAAAAGATTTTATTGGTTTTAAAGGGGTGTCCACCGTGTATGAGCATGAGGAGGGCGGTGCTGGCGATTCCCCATTCACCTGTATAGGAGATTACGAACATAGGCAAACGCCCACACTCGCTATATACGGCACTTCCATAGAAGTGAAAGGACACGACAGCTGCCAGCGCCGCCCACCACCTCCTTATGCACAGTTGGCTCGTAGCGAGCACAATTTTTTTTTTTTGTGGGAACACCCCTTTAAGTGATGTAGTGTAGTATAATATTCCTGTGACAAATCTGCATTGACATGAATGTGGCATGGTGCTCCTCCCAAGGGCAATTGTAAATGTTGCTTGGTCTGATCGAACTTATTATGACTTGAATGTCGCAGATTCATTACATAATGTATGTGTTTTAAATGGCTGAAAGTTGTCCCTACTCTTCAATATGCTCTCAGCTTTTTCCCTGGATGCCTCTATACCAAGTGTGCAGATCTTCTGAACGTATTCTGTGATGGGAGTTGACCACTGCTGGACACCTCTTGCCACAACCTAACCTTAACCTAACCCCCCTGAAAAGAATAAGATCGGCAGGAGGCCTCATGTGCATTGGATGATTGGCGGGTGTTGCCAACATTAAAAGGGCTGTCTGGGTTCTTTTTTTATTCAATCCATTTAGGCTACTGGTGCCCTGATAAAATTAAAAAAAAAAAAAAAAAAAAATGGATCCCTCACCTTCATTCCACAGCTGCTGCAGTCTTTCCTGGTTCTGTCAGTGGTCACATGCCATTGCCTGATGTCACTGTTTAGAAGTGAACAGCTTTGATGTCTGCAATAGCACTTGACCACTGCAGTGTTCTTGAGCTGACCGCAGCAGCTGGAAGTAGACTGAAAAATTTGGGGAGTCTTCAGAGCTGTATGGGTTTTTTATTTTATTGGGGCACTAGTAACCCAAATACATTTCATTTAACCCCTTAAGCCGAACACCTAAAAAGTAATTAATGACTAGCACTTTTTTTTTTTTTTTTTTTTTTTGTTTTTGATTCATTGCGTTTCAACAGTCATAAATTTTATTTTTTCAATGAGGCAGTTGTATGGGGCCTTGTTTTATTCGGGACAAGTTGTACTCTTTGGGGGAATAGTTTAAGTTCATTTTGGGGGGTTTTTTTTGGGGTTTTTTTTTTTCTTACACCATTCACACTTAACTTGTTAGTTTAATTCTACAGGTTATTCCGGTCGTGTGGATACCTAATATGCGTAGTGGGTTTTCTTGTTTGTAATGTATGCACAATCTTTTTATTAAATATTTGGGTTTTTTTTTACTTTTTTTTAAAGTCTCATGAATGGATAAGTCTTAATTTTTTTTTTCTTTTTTTCTTTTTTTTACACTTAGTAATGTATTAGCATATTCATATATGCTAATACATTATAATCTGTGTCAGTTTGACACAGGCAGCGATCAGAGCAGCAAATAGTCTTCATTTAACTGTCCCTTTATGTTGAAAGTTAATCTTTGTAGTGGGAGAACCCCTTGGTTTCCCCTGCACTACAGTGAGAAGAAAAGCCCCACTAACTAGCCCCATCTGTACTAGTATAGTATAGTGGTGGATGGACTTGTTGAGCATTTCTTTATATACCTACAGGAGTATGCTACTACATTACAAAGTGTAAAAAAAAAAGTCTGCGATAGTTATCCCTTAATGGGATTTAAAAAAAAAAAAAAGTTAAACTGTGGAAAAAAATTATTATACGAATTATTGTGCATACATTGCACAAAAAAACCTACACATTAGGTATCCACACAACCACAATAACCTGTAGAATTAAACTACGTTTAATGTCAATGGTATAAATAAAATTTTATTAAAAATGCGCATATATATATAATCCTTATATAGCGCCAACATATTCTGCAGCACTTTACAATGTGTGTGTGTGTATATCTATATATACTTAAACTATGCCCACCAAAAATACAACTTCTCCTGCATAAAACAAGTCTTTATAAAACTGTCACTGGAAAAAATAGAAGTTATCACTATTGAAACATAGGGAGGCAAAATGTAACTGGTCGTTTGGGCCTTTTCAGGCTTGGTGCCTAGGTGGGTACTTTAAATTCCCTTAGAACAGAGTGAAGGGACTTTCTATCCTGAACTGAGACTTTCAAGTATCTGTTCGCGAGACAGGAGTGGGATCTGCACCTATCCTATTTTGATGCCATAACCTATCAATATGCCATCAAAGTGCAAGATGGGGGGAAAAAAAACCCACTCCTTTAAATGTTTAAGTAAAGAAGAAGAAAAGAGAATTGATAGCCCTACGTATTTTCCAATTACTCATTCTCTTAAACGGCCTTTCAAATGATCATAAAATTGGAGCTTGGAGTGAGAAGTGAATAAGCAAAGTTTTGATCCATGAATTAAATGTAAATCTTCACTATTTGATCTGGCAACCAATTTTAAATGTTTCTGTGGCAGGTTGACATGCCACATAATTTGTTACATTTTTCAAATGCATTTTTCAAACGGCTAGTGATTTAAAAAAAAAAATTAAATTTTAGATTTCACGTGTTTCAAGTTGATGTGGAGGGGTTGCATGGAACACAAGAAGTAGTTGACCTGACTGGGGTAAAAAGATAAAAGAAATGCATAAAGAACATAGTGTTTTTTTGCGTTCCCCTGTTCCAAACCTTCCTCTCATGGAGGCAGCACAAAGAGTCTCCTGTTTACACCGTGCATTACGCAGACATCCCAACAAATTTGAACAAGCGCTTTGTAGAGCCTAGTTTCTCATGTGGTGGCACGTCAGAGATATTGAACACTTACTGCCTGGTTTCAGTGCAGGTTATAACTGATCGCGGGATATCTCAGTAGGGGCACTTTTTTAACAGTTTGTCAAGGAACTCTACTTACAAGTAGGGATCACACGTGGAGAATGCCTTTTAAAGGGTTTGTTTGTGGCTGAGCAGGTTATTGCAGCATTGACCCATTTACTTGAATTACACTCTAGATGTATTTGTTATGGTTAGTTGTGTGCATTAGATTATTTTTAATATTGCAGTAGTAAGGACTACTGATGACGTCTGTTGCTGATCTTTTAGTTGGGTTTTCTGTTGTGTTTTTCTCAGGTTTGGAATGTGATTCTTTATAAAATCTGCGGTCCATTACGAAGTCTTAGGCTATGTTCACACGGAAGTAATTGCGGGACGTATCTCGTCCGCAATTACGCCGTGGGGCTGGCAGCCCGCTGGCCCCATAGACATTCATTATTCACGGCGCGTATTCGCCCTGAATAATTTACATGTCACTTCTCTCCCAGCTCGGCGTGTCGTCCGAGCGGGGTGAGGAGACGTAATCCATAGTTCTCTATGAGAACTGTGGATTACCGTAATGACTGGGACGTATTTCGCCCCGTATTTTGCGAGATACGTCCCATTTTAAGCCGTGTGAGCATAGCCTTAGACTGTTTACACAACAATTGAAAAATACTGTTGAATTCTGTTATAGAATCTTACGGTATTTTACTATCAGTTGCCGCTGTTTTTGGCACGGATTTTGCAGTCACTTTTCAGATTTCAGCCGGCCCTTTAACATACAACTATATTAGAATCCGCATAATACAGTGAATTATAGAGCATGTTCTAATTTAAAAAGAAAAAAAAGACTGATGGTTTTGAAATCTGACCGATGTGTGTAGACTACAGCACATACTGAATCCGCTTAAAAATCCAGCGCAGTGTAGACGAAGCCTTAGAACTTCTGCTAAGGGGAACGCAAATATTTTTACTAGGTTTGCAGAATGTAATTTAAATGCTATTTTCTGTCCTTTTAGTGGGAAGCCTCAATTTCGACCATCTACAAACTCTTCAGACAGAACTGCTGAGGGTGGCGCTACGACTCCTGTACCGTTAGCTGACATACCTGTAAATAGACCAAACCCTCGCACTTTTCCATCGGAGCGGCACATCGCATCTTTAACTGGACATCAGGATATTTTTTTCTAAGGACTCGCTATCTTTACATACAGAACAGAATGGTACAGATGGAGCTGCTCGGGGGAGGTCTGTATCAGTCTTTTCAGTAGCACTTAGAACACAATGAAGCACATTTATTCAGACAGGTGCGCAATTCTGGCACAATTGATGCAAAAAATAATGGTATACATGCTTTACTCCACATTTATATTTAGACACTTCTGTGCCTCGTCCAGTAACATGGATGTGGCTTAGCACGTGACACCCTACGCAAAAGTTTTGACACAATTAGTGCCTTAAAGTAAGAAAACTAATAAAAGGTGTAAAGTTAGACCAGACAGTCTAAACACTGATAAATGTAGGGCATTGTAAGACTGTGTAGTTGTAAGTTGACACTTTCTAAGTGTTAGTATTAATAGAGCTGCCCTGATATATAACTTTTCTTTGTGTGTTCATGGTGGATTTGTTCCTGTAAGAAATAGCTGTTACAGGGGAATAAAGGTTTGCTCTAAGGGTGTGTTCGGCGTTTTGAATACGTTTTTTGGATCCGAAAAACGTATTCAGCAGCACGGCATAAAACGCATTTAACACGCACCCAAAGTGTGCTGCGTGTTTGGATGCGTATTTGCTGCAGCAGAAACGCACCCTATAGTTCTAAATAGGATGTCTGCTGCGTTAAATGGATCAAGAATTGACATGACAATTCTTGGAACGGATCCGAAAGACGCATTTAAAACGCAATGGTGATCACTCGTCTGAACGCCGACGTGTGTTTTACATTGAAAGCAATGTAAATCGCACTGCATATCTAGATTCGGTTTTTGGGTCTGAAACATGGATTCAAACAGGCTCGGACTGGCAAACAGGGGAACCCCACAGTGGGCCCCTGAGCACGGCAGACCTAGAGATTCTTTTAAACTCCATAGACATTCTCAAGAGGCAAAAAAGCATAGAAAGAGAAGCAAGAGGCAGAGCACAGAAGGCATGTACAGACATTTTACAGTAGCTGTAGGGTGGGCCCCTAAAATAAACTCTACCAGTGGGCCTCTAAAAACTCAATTGGTGGGCTCCTAGAGTCAACTCCACCAGTGGGCCCTAGGCACCCCAGTCCGACACGCATCTAAAAGACGCTGTGTGAACATACCCTAATACAGCTTTGCACAACATACGTACTGCATTCAGCCCACCAAGAATTTGTTGGCCTGCAATGCCCCCACAAAGTGGCGTGTTTGTGTAAACCCTGCTTGGTTTTGGGATACTTCAAGCATTTTTAGCCCGCACATCATGCCAAGTTGTGTAGGTCTGCTGTAATAGCTCTGAAACTGTCAAGGGTGAAAAACACAATTACCCGCAGGTGTACTTTTTTTTTTTTTTTTTTTTTTTTTTTGCAAACCATGGTAGGAAACGCATCTGTTTTTTTGCTGTGACTTTATTGCCACTAGTGCTGTAAATATGCCGGCACTATAAGCAGCACAAAATAAGAAAATTAAGTCTCTGTTTCAATTTTGACAGTAAAAAAGTGCTCAGGTTTTCTCTCTGGTTTCTTGCAGGAGAAGCATCTTTAGAGGCAGACGAAGAAGAGATGAGGATCGCATTTCTGTAAGTATTTCTCCGCTTCCTCCAATCACTGTTAATAGAATGGTTTCCTAGGTTTCTGGGAAATCATAATTTCCCATAAGGGCAATGTCTGCCTTGGTGGATGCGTGACCCTGGATGAGTATTGAGCAGCTTACAATTTGTCTTCTACGCTAGACTTATATGCAATGTTTCTCTTATAAGTGTAATATGTGGTGTATATGAATGATTGAAGTTTTAAGCCCTGGGGTGATTCAAAAAGGGTGAAAAGAAAATATTGCTTATGACAGCACAAATGGTCCTCTAACTATGCAGACCCCATGGGGAAAGGTTAGTCCTTTGTGCGTTATTCATTCTACTTGGTAAAAAGGAATAGGTTGTTTTTAGATGTGACTCGCATTGCACATCTGGTGGCACCGTGCGGCCCAGTGATGATCAAGTATCGCGCTTAGAGGGAACAGGGCCGGCATTCAGAAGTCTGAGCTTGTCTATCTTTTTTCACATTTTCATTCTTTTCTTTCCTCTTCATCTGACCTCTTTCTGATCACTGTCCACTTTGCTCAGACTGTGTCTGCTTGGTCTTCTCAATGATCGCAAGATTATGAGATCTGAGGGCTCTCATGTGACGCTTAGGGTTGTCCGGATGAATCAGTTTTTTTTATAAACTTTTTTATTGACATCCATGTTTGAACATACAAAATCGCAATATTAGAGTCAATATAAGGTTGAATTATATAATACATTTTTGCAAACAAAATGCGCAAAATACCCAAAACCATGAACCGCAAAACCCCCCCCTCCCTCCCCCAACATACTACAGACATCAACGAAAACGCTAGAATAATCCACTATTCAGTAATAGTTACACATTGTATGAATAGGCTTCATCTCAAGATGAATCAGTTTTTACCTGTAAATCCCATGCGGTGTATTCATTTTTCTCTGTTTGTTTCAGCGGCCATTGACTACAATGGAAGAAATAGCACAGACACCAAAGTTTGATTTTTACTAGAAAACTAACTTTCCTCCTTTGGGCCTGGAAGTTAGTAAACCCACCGGGGGAACCGGGTTGCTTGGACAGGAGGGCGGAGGTTGCCCAAAAAAAATAGGGCAAAGAAAAGGTTTACAGTGGAGAGAATCCGTTGGTTTTTTTTTGGGAAATATTTTAAGAGATTTAAACCCCTTTTTCGAGGTAAAGAAAATCGAAATATCTAAATTTTTTTTTTGGGGAAAAAAAATTTAATAGCGACAAAAATGGCTGGATCCCAGAACCCCCGTCACACAGGATTTAAAAAAAGTGAATTGGCTGATTGCTCTGGGTATTTTTAAGAAGGACCCCAAACAAAAAAGGGGATGTATCGCTTCCTTCTTTGGTGTTTTTCCCCTTCTCTTAGTTCCCAGTTGTGAATGCAGGGGCGTTTCTTTTCCCCCCCCACTGGGTTTACATCATTTCCCCCCCTTCATGCTGGCCCGGGAAACCCCCCCCCCTCCCCTCTGATCACATTCACTGTGTCCCCCCCCTATCAGTCTTATTTTTTTTAAGAGCTGTATACATACCACGGCTGCATTCAATCTAATCGAGCAAATGATCTCTCCAGCTGGAGATGTATTACACTTTTTAAGAACGGCCCAAAAGATCTGTGTGTATGCAGGGAAATTAGGGACAGGGTCAAAACTGTCCCTGTTTTTCCCCCCAAAAATACCAAACTGCTGCGTCCCTTTTTTTTGCCCAGGTGTGGAAAAAAGAAAAAGTACGGCCCCCCAACCGGGGTCTTTTTGTACAGCCCGTGAATTTGAAACCCGGGGCGTACAGAATGAAATGAGCCCCTCAGTAGGGGAAATTTTAAGGGGGAGGGGTCAGGAGGGATTGGGCCCACACGGGGTTTTCCCGGGTTTAAATAACACCAAGATAAGGGACACTGTGGAACAAGGCAGCCCTTTTCTAATGACATCCAATTGCCCAAATTCCCTTTTTTTCCCCTGTCCCCCTTTTTCTGAAAAACCAAATTTTAAAGAAAAAGATAACCCCTTTAAGTATAATAAAATATGGGCTAAATGGTGGTTTCTTCTGGTCTTGCTGCACCGAACTTAGTTAGGCAGAGGGTTTTTGGGGGTCTCGGTGGGAGAGGTTTCCCGGGAAAATGTTTTCTATGGGGTTTTTGTTTGGGTGGAGGCGTCCGACAGCCCGGTACAATTTTTATTGTGACAAAACTTTAATGTTAAATTTTATTTTCATTGCTATTTAATTTTAAAAAGGGGAAAATTTACTGCTCTGAATCTGGAGCTGGAAATTTGGGGGGTGGGCTGGGGTTTTTTTTGGGGATAAAAGTTGAAAAATTTTTGGGCTTACAAGGGAAAATACGTATTCTGTTTTTTTTTAAAACTTTTATTGACCAATAAAGTTTATGGTCAACAAGCAAAGAGAAGGTGGTTCCCATAAAAAATTTTATTGCTCACCCAAATTGTTTTCAAACATTTACTTTCTGTTATTTAAAAAAAACATCAAATTTTTGCTTTTACTCTAAAATTTGGGCTGATATTGATGATTTTGATAAAGCTGTATGTAAGGTCCTAGAAGGAATCTTTACTTTTTGGTTAATCAGAAACTAGTTGGGATTTTTAACGTGAAACGTTCAGGTGGCTTATGCTGCCCTGCATGTGATAGTGGTAGAGAAGCTGAGATATATTTGAAGAATTTTTATGATTTTGGGGGGTGAATTTCAGAGTGCAAAGCTTAAAAAATACAGCTCGGACTTTTGAGGGGCAGTGAAAAAACCCGCCCACCCTCGCCCACTTAGGCCCCGTTTAAAACGGTTATTTGGGGCGGATTGGGGGCCGTTTTCTGCCGCCCCCATTTGCGCGCAGTACGTCCTCCAAAACCGTCCCAGTAACTCAGTAACCACTGCTCCATAGAGAAATTGTGGATTCCGTCGCCCCCTCCCCGCTCGGCAAAAACCCCCCCGCGGGGGGGAAAGTGACAAAGCACATTTTTTTGGCGCGTACGCGCCATCGATAATAAATTTTCTAAAGGGGGCCCGGGAGGCAGCTCCCGCTGCCAAAGCCCCGGCCCCCTTATTCAAAGCCTATTGCGGGGGGGGTCCGTCACGCAAAATTTCGCTAAATTTAAGCCGGGGGGTTTTTGGGGGGGGAACCGGGCCATACAGTGATGAACATTTTTTATTTTCTTTTGTACACACACCAATATAGGGACAGCTGGGAATCACTTAGTTTCACTAAGATTTTCTCTGAAACACTTGCAAATTCAGCCTCAAATCATACAAAGCTATAGATCTGAGCTCAGCTTCTCTCCTCTGTTATATAACCCCTTTATATCACAAGCTCAGCTTCCCCCTCTATCATATAACCCTTATATCAAAAGACCTCAGCTTCTCTCCCCCTTCATACCCCCTTTTAATAAGGCCATTTTTCCCCTCTTTTTCATAAACCCAATTGGTTTAAAATTTTTTTTGTAACCCAAATTTTTTGGTGTTTTTTTGTTTTCCCTTTTCCAGAACCATTTCTTTTATTTAAAATATAGGAATTCCTCCTCTTAAACCCCCTTTGCCAGGAAGCCCTTTTTGCAAAAATTAAAAGGAGCCACTTTCCCCAATAACCTTTTTACACAAGCTGTTACACCTCAGCCTCCACCCCAAACAAGGTAATTGGCTTGTAGTTAGTGTGAATTTTCTAGTGGTTAAAATTTCTATAAAGTATGCAAATGTACATATGCAATATACGAATATCTGGTAGATCTGAGTTTGTCGGTTCAGCTGAACAGTTTTTCTATATACTGTGTGTCATTTTTCAGCTCTACTGAGTCTTAATTCTGAAGTATCTAATACATTAAATGGGCCTGGTCCAAACATTGAAGATTTGCATCACAAATTGTGCACTATAAATATGTAGCAATTGACAGTAAAAATGGATTGTTTTCAAAGCCCCCATTCACATGTACTGATAACAATTTGCACAGAAAGCAGAGCAAGCTGCAGATTTTTTTAGTTATATTGCAAAAAAAACCTGAATGTTTAACACATTTAAAAATAGAGTGTAAGTTTAGTATCACTTCTTTGCTATGAATTGTATTTGTTGCATATTCCACCAGGTTGCACCTAGCCTGGAAGCTACTTTCACATCGTATTTTACAGTGTAACAAATTTAGAGCCTAGCATTTTCTGGATAAATATGGCAAACTATTGTTCCTCTGTTGGGTCAATATAGGGCTAAAGATCGTTCTCTTGGCATTTTTTGGGGTATTTGTTCCCTTTGACTGTACAGTGTCACCTGTTGCGGGTATAAAATTTAAATTTGATGGATCATAAAAAAAATTGAATATGAACGCACCCTACATTGATAGACAATTCTGCTACATCTCTTAGTATTTTTGCTAAAAACTTTTCTAACTAAAATGTTTAAAAGATGCCAGTAGAAACTAGGATACAGTAATCTGAACACGGTTAGGGTATGTTCACACCATGTTTTTTGGTGCTTATTTTTGGGTGTATGGCCAAAATATGCCCCAAAATATGCTTTAAAAATGTTCTAGTGCACCTCTAATTGATTGTGATGTAAAATCCATACCGTCGTTCACACAACCAGATTTTGCAAGCGTTTTTGCAGAGAGTATTTGGAGAGTATTTTACTTGTGTAAGTTTAAGTGCATTCTCAATTCTTGAGGTGTTTTACACGAGTAAAATCCCCATAGGAAACAAATGAGATCGTATTTCCGTTGCAGAAAAATCAGTGTGCAGCCTATTTTGAGGTGCTACAGTGACAAAAATCCCCTCCAGGCCCCCAAACTGAGTTCCCGAGCCCCTGTGCTTCTGGTGACAGCCCAAGGGGGCTAAGGGTCCGGGGGTTTGGTGTATGAAAATTGGTTTTGGGCTTCCCCTGTCCCCCGTGATGGGGGAGCCTGTGGCGGGTTTACTGTGCAGAGGGCTGGAGAGGATGTAGTGCTGGCTCTCCATATAATCACCTATGTGGGTGAACCAGCGCAGGTTTTTGGCTTTTTCTATCACAGCGGCCCGGTAGGGCTTGTCCATAATCCCAAAGGAAAGGGTGTTCCGAGTCCACCAGGGATTTATCCCAAACTGCTCCGTCTGTTAAACTGGATGTTCTTTTTTGTGTAAATTTGCCTTAAAAAAGGGAAAACCTCGAGATCCAAAAACATGAGGGGGCAGTGATCTCCATATGTAAACTAAACGCTGATTATCCCCCCAGGAAAAAAGTTGGGCCCTCAGAAAAGGAGGGGCCCCCAAAGGGGGGGGAAAGTTTTTGAGGCAGAGACCTAGCGGGGGCAAAACAGTTGGGAAAACAACGGGGCATGTTTCAGAAATTTTACGTAAATGGGAAAATTCACCCCTTTACCTGAAACCATCTATGTTTACCGGTTTGGTCACATGTTGGGGGGGCGGGCCCCCCCTGAGGGACTAATGGTTTTTCCTGCGGGGGAAAAAAGCCCTCGTTATAAAAAGAAAATATTTCCCCCCTCCCTGATCAAAGGGTTTCAAACTTCATGGGTTTGGAGCACCCGACCCAAAAGTCCACAGGGAAGTATCTAGAAAAAGTCCACCAAATCTATGCCTTTTTACCCCCCGTTTCCAACTCCCCCTAATTTTTCCCAAAATTTGGGGATGTGGAAAATATAAAATACTATATATTTTTTTGGTAGTTTTATGTACTGTAAATGTTTGAGGTTTTATGTTTTATATTAAATATTAAAAAAACCTGACAAGTAAATTTTCTCTTCAAAATCCTTTTCAATTGAAATGTTTGAGCCGCGGATTTTCAAGAGGAAATATAATTTTTAAAAACTGTGAACGCACCATTACAGTCTGCTTCTGTTTTATTGAGGTTTTCAGTTGTTGGGCCCCCTCATTTTAACTTGTTTTAGATGGGTTTTAAAAAGTATCCCTTCAAATTTAAAAAGGGTCTCTAAAAAGGGGGCCCCTTTTATACATTAAAAAGGCCAATCTGTATTTAATTTTTGGGGACAGGAAATTTTCTTTCCACCTATCTTTATATGTTTTGGGGTGTTTCACCCCTTTTTTGTTTAATGAACATGGTTTTTAATTTAAAACCTTCCCTTATTGAACTTTCATTTTAAATCCCCTTTGGCACCCGTGATGATTAAATATCCCCCTTAAAAGGGGAAAGAATTTTCAACATTAACCCCCGCTCTTTATTTCCCTTAATTTTTATTTTATAGTATTTTTTTTAAATCCTTTCTTCTCTTCTTTTCATATTCTTCTTACTTTTATATTGACGATTGGCCAGAATTTTTCTGCCTAGTTTTTTCCCCAAAGACTGCAAAATTTTTTGAGAACGAGGGCCCGTTTCCAAAATGCAGGGTTAATTTTCTGGTTAAACCCATTACTAGTTAAGGTTTTCTTGTAAAAACTCCCCTACAGAAACCCAAATGTGTGTCTTATGATTTATCATTGTTTTAATTTTAAAGTCCTTTTTCCCTTTTTTAAATCCATTTCTGAGAAAAAAACCTGCGGGAAAAATCTTGTCACCCCAAAAATGGGGGTTGTCAGAAAACCCCAGCGCTACCAGTGTGCAATACTGGTTCTGTGAAACCAACTAAGCCTGCCGGGCCCCTTTCCCAAGGGGGCACCCCTCCTGCTCAAATTTAAAAGGGACTAGTTCCCCTTTTTCGCTTTGCTCTTACACATTTAGTGCTTTAAACCCTGAAACCCAAATGTTTTTGTGTACGGTAACCCTTTTTGTGCCCGTTTTTAGGAGAAAGTCTGCCCCCAAAAAAGCAGGGGAGCAAAACCTTTAACCTTTTAAAGGCCTTTTGGTCCAACGGGCTTAAATTTCAGGACGTATTTTGCCCCGCAATTTTTGCCGGGGGGGGCGGGGGGTACGCCGGCCCCTAGACAACAATTTTTTCCGCACGTTATATCCCGGGAATAAATTTTAACCCTGGCCGGGGTTCTCTCCCCGCTCGGGCCCCTATTGTGCGAGGGAGGGAGGGGGAACGTAAACCCTAGTTTCTTGAGAAAATGTTTTGGGTTACCGTAATGACTGGGGGCGGTTTCAACTGTAATTTGCGGAAAATTTGGGGACGAATTTTGGGCTGAAATAGTCCCCCCCCCCCCCCCCCCAAATTGGCCAATTAATTAGCCAAAAGTGCAGATTTGTAAATAGTTTGCCGGTGAACTTAAAGTAGTTGCCCCGGGGCAACCCTTTGGGCCATATGCCCCAGTTTCAGAAATTCTTTGCATGCCCCCTGCGATTGGCTAAAAAAAAAAAAAAAATGGATGTCTTAATGAGACAAGTTCCTCTGCTAACTTTCAGCTCTGGGCAGTCCACTTGTGAGCGCTGCAGACACTGGCTTCACGGTCGCATGCCATTTTCTATATACATACATTTTGTTACTGTGATATTTGTACTTGCAAAACAAGGATAATACTAAAGACCGGAAATGGTGGTAGATTTAGAGTATGTTCACATGGCATATTTGCAGGGTGTACTTCAGGGCGCAATCATTGAGTGCTATGATTTTATGGCACATTTCCCAGCACACAGTATGTGCCTGTAAATAAGTGACTTAATGAGTCGGGCCAGAGCGCTGTGGAAAGTACACACTGGCCAGCATGTACTTTCAACAGCAGTTGTATAGCGGCGCACACAGGTACGTGTCGCTAAATACACCATGTAAACCCAGCCTTATTTGTTTTCGTGAAACCACAATCGGCAGCTACCCTCCAAAAAAAAAAAGAGTAGTCGTAATAAGAAAAGTGATATTGATACATCTAATTTTCCTGGCAAGTAATTATTCAGCTTTCCCTGTTAATGGAACTATCCTATATTTGTTCTGATGGGGTATGGCCACATGGCATAGACAAAATACCAGTCGGATTATGTTTAAGAATCCAGCCGGTATTTTGTCTTTTTGAGTGGTTTAGGGGGAGGATTCGGTTTGCGGATTTGGCCTTCCCCATAACCATTGAATAGCACACCTGACGCCCGAAAACCGGGTGGATGATTGTGCATGTTCCGAGTTTTTTAGAACGCCGGTGGTGTGAAAATCCGCCAAGTCGCTAAACCGTCCAGTGTAAACTACTGAGTGGGTTTTCTATTGCTGTCTATGAGGATGGTTGACAGACGGTTTTTAAATCCGAAAACCGTCTGAAAACATTGCCATGTGGATGAATCCTTACACTTAGGCTGAAAATATAGAATGTGGTACTGTTTCATTTGATCTATACACTGATCTTTCTTATATTTGTACTTGATAACTAATGTTAAGTAAAAGCTTTCTTGAATCTTGGAGAAAAGAAATGCTGTTCCTTCCCTTGACCACCCCCCTCTGTTCAAGATATTAAAATATAACATCCATCCTGTATGCTAAACACCGTAGAAGGAACGAAATTCCATGTATTCTAAAATGGTACCAATAAAAACTACACTTCCGCCCGCAAAAAAGAACGCTCGATCAGGTTATTGGTCTCAGAGAATGACATTTAAGCAACAATTTAAAAAATATTTTTTTTCTTTGAGTGCTAAAACAT
The DNA here is from genome assembly GCA_025379985.1 of Phyllomedusa bahiana. Lineage (NCBI taxonomy): Eukaryota > Metazoa > Chordata > Amphibia > Anura > Hylidae > Phyllomedusa > Phyllomedusa bahiana. Next base: position 74,663 of record JAODAL010012615.1, read on the forward strand.
AATGAAACCTCTTTATAGATATGAAAACTCTGATATAGCTGAAATCCTATTGAACTGTAGAGAACAGCACACCAAAGATTGGACTCTATAAAAACTAAACTGCAAAATTGCCGTAATTGGTTTTCATCTTTCAACCCTCGTAGAGGGGTTCACAGTACATATATATTCTGGTCAATGGCACCATTAAAAAGTACATCATGTCCCGCAAAAAACAAGCCCTGATACGGTTATGTAAATGGAAAAATAAAGTTACGGCTCGTGGAAGGCGAGGAGGAAAAAAACAAAAGCCAAAAATCCTAAACTGGCTGCGACTTGAAGGGGTTAAATTTGTCATTCGGATATGTTAACATGCTCTTGTGCTAGAGATAATACTCGACCGGGAGTGACTCACCTTGGTAGATCGGTAACTAGAGAAACTTATGTACACAAGCAGTAGTTAAAATCTACACAGCAATGTATTTTGCAATAGTCCTTCACTTTTCCCTACATGTTAAATTCTGATCATTCTGGTGAGAAAACCCTTTTAAAGGAAAAAAGTTGAATATGGGAAGCGAAAAGAAATGGGGGAAATAACTCTTTGGGCCCAAAACAGGCATGTCCCCAGTGGCCTAGCCTTCAGGCTATACAGTATAACTATTTTAATCCCTTTTGCGAGAAGTACTTGTATAAGTTGATTTCATAGTATGCAGGATTCCAGAATTTGCATTCATCTGCTTTAAAATCTTCCTGTAAAAACGTATTTACTAGTAAATCATCATTGAAACCAGTTTATGTAGTAAGAGAAACAATACTCGAGTACTGTAGACGAATAGCTAAAATAAGAAAATGTTATTTTGTTTTCCAATGCTGTACTCTTTAGTAACCTTTCTCCAGACAAAGGCTCTTCTGGATTGACTGTTTTGTACCTTTACTGTCTGTTTGCATTTTACATTGGATTTCAATAAAAAAAACAATTTAAAAAAAAAAAAACTTCCTGTTAGGTTCTGTAAGCTTGACATTTCTTAATACCACATGTTCACTATTACAATCCTCTTTTTTGTTTCAAGGAGCCACGAAAACTAAGTTATGCTGAGGTATGTCAAAGGCCTCCGAAAGAGCCAGCACCCGCTCCAGTCCAGCCACTCCGTGAGCTTCGTACAAATGTATCGCCACCTGCCAAAAATGAAGAAACTTCTTCGCCAGATAAAAATTCTGAAAAAACTCACGAGAAAGTTGAAGGAAAAGTAAAAGAATCTCCTGGGTACAGAAGCAATGGAACACCCCGAGGTGGTGCTGGAAAAATCAGGGAACAGAGGCGCCAGTTTGGACGCAGGTCTTCACCTCAGGGAGCAACACGGCGAAATGGCAAGGAGCAATATGTGCCACCAAGATCACCAAAGTAAAAACTTCTTGTTTAGGAACTATCGAATCGGACTGATGACATCAAAGACTTGAATGGAATGATCATCGTTTATGTTAATAACTTTGTATAAAGTGGGGATATCGGAACCCAGCTTTTATCTCAGATTTGAATTTGAGGTGGTAGTGTGTTCCAGATGTGATTTAAAAAAAAAAAAAAAAACATAAAATGTAGGATTTTTTTGGGAGGGGGAGGGGGATGGAGGATCATATCTGTGGGTTTATTTTGGTTTTCTTTTCGTTATGTTGCAGAAATGACCTGCTATATATCATTTTCAGGGTTGAGGCATAAACCTAGAAGACCCTCAGTTGAAGAGGGTAAAAAGAAAATATTTTTGAGAAATAGATCTGTTAAAAAATTTAAAAGCGAAAAAAAAAAAATAGAAATTTAAAATTAATTTTTTTAATCTATTTAAGGCTTTGCTGGTAGTCTATGTATGCCATTTTGGCCTTGGAAGTGAAACCCAAGATGCAGTGTGTGGTCAGTGTGTTATGTAACTGTGGCCAGATGCTGTTTTGTCACAGATTATAAAACTGAATGTACAGCTATTCTGTCATGTCTGTTAGCTTGAAATTTAGTTTGTCTTTTGACCTTACTAAAATTTCTTTTAAAGCTGTTTACGTATCAAGCCAGAATTTTTGGAAGATAACAGAAGCTTAGCTATAGCAAAGGCATGCATGTCTGTAATACAAGTTTTTTTTGTTTTTTTTTTCATATGTACTATTTTTTTTTATTTTTTTTCAGTCTCAAGCATGGTTTTCACATTAGCTGTGTTAATCTGTGAATCCATGCGGTGTATATGTATGTCGTCTTTTAAGAAAGGGCTATGCATAAATGATCTGATCTCAATGACTTCACTGGACTGATTCAGGCTCATTATTCTTTAGCTTTGACATGCCTGTGGGGACTTTTCATAGATTTATAGTACACTGATGCAATCTCTCCCACCAACATTTGTAATATCCATCCGTTTTTTGAGAGATTTGGGGATTTTTTTCACCCGAGTAGCCTTCAGAAAATGATCTGTATCTATAGCTGTATAGTCTCGATAATAGAAGGCATCACAACTTAACTAGTTTTAGATTGTTTGTTTTCCCCCCCCCCCCTCTTTTTCCATTATCCAAAATTGTATTAATCTGTCTAAAACGTGCCCTGTCCGCTTCCTCCTAGTCTCTCTCATTGCATTATGTTCTGTATAAATTAGTTCTTTAAGGCAGGTTCGTGTGTGTGGTTTTGTTTGTTTTTTTTTGTTTGTGGTTCTTTTTGTTTTTTCCCTTTTTTAAATCCTTTTTCAAACCTTAAGTCCTATCTGAATTGCACCATTCACTGCTATTTTGTATAGCAGGCCTCTTTCCGAACGAGGTCTGCACAATGACATCTTGCATGTCTACTGAAATTGACTTGCGAGCACTCGTATCGTGCTAGTTACAAAGAAACGATGGCACCTGTTTTCTCATTAATCACTGGAACAGGTTCCATCTCAACCTTTTTTATCTTGTTCGAGTCCAAATCTGGAAATGTGAATGCAGTGCATTTAATCCTATTCTTGTGGAAATAGGGCTGGAGTATTTCTTAATTGTACTATATAATTTTTTTTTCTAGATGTAAAATAAATTATCATTGATTGTGACTTGCAGAAATCTTATTATGTAAGTTGATTTAATATGTGAAATGGAAAGGATGCTCTGCATTGTGTATAGCATTTTTTTTTTCTTCAGACTCATAGCTCATGTACAGAGATGCCGATAAAATGTGTGAAAGTGTTGGCTTTCAGTATGAGCGCTACATAAGCCTCTATTCTCCATAGCAAAGTATTTATTTGCGTTTCAGGTGCAAGATTTTTTTGCCCTTGTAGATTTTTTTTCTTTCCTGTGTGTGGATCTGGGCTATCAAAGTTTAATTAAGGCTGTGAAAATATCTAGATTATAAAGTATGTTGCATGACAAGCACACTGCCTTTTAGGCTGGCTGCTAGCTCAAACATTCACATCTGAAATTCTGATATTGACATACGCCATTGACTTAGAGAACCTGTCACATAGTTTATGCCCCTCCAGCTGAGAGCAGAACAAGCTAGTTCAGACCTGCTGTTTCCAGCGCTGTGTCCCTTTTTCTGTAAGATGCTGAAGTTTTCGTGTAATTAAAGGGGTTCTGCCACGATGTAATGTTGACGTGGGATCCTCCAAAATGGGTATTTGATCACTTTTCTAAATATATGTGATTACAAAAATTGCAACCTGAGAGAGCTACAGGCTGCCTTACCTGCCCTTAGTTACTTAAAAGCTTGCATTAGATACGACCTGACGAGCTGCTGGCCGGGCTTGCGCAGAGCACACTTCTTATCTGATGAAAGGGAGCCGAAGAAGCTTTCAAGGCACCGGGTAGAAATATGTGGTCTTGTGTATACAGAATCCACTAGTTGTAGTGTGATCATCTGAGTAGATCCCTGCTTTATCTGATAACAGAGAACATGAAGAAGCGTTCAAACTGCTGTGGAGAAAAGGTGTTGTCTTTTGTATACAGAATCCACTAGTTGTAGTTTGATTATTTGAGTGAACATTTCACAGGATCCCTTATGCACGGCTCTGTGCTCTGGCTGTGTCTCTCTCTCAGCTCAGCTTGGCTTTGTTTACGTTTGCTTCTTAGCAGATAAGGCACGTCCTGGCAAAACCCCTTTAATGCTCAAATCTGCAGTTTTCAGCCAGAAGAGTCATTCAAAGAGTCCAGTTTTTTTTTTAAAACCCGGCCAATCGGAGGCTAGCCCCGCCCACCTCAACTAATAAACCTATTACTTTGAATAGGTAGAAACATGTGAATAACTGTCAGTGGGCGGGGCTAACACCTACCCATGAATAAGATTTGAGGGGTAAATGCTCTAAAACTGTTGCATCTTACAGAATAAGGGCACAGCGCTGGGAACAGCAGGTCTGACACTGGCTTGTGCTGCCCTCAGCAAGGGGGGCACAACCTATGTGAGAGGTTCTCTTTAATTCTGTACTTTTGATATTGTCCCTTTTAATCAATGTTTCATATAACTGCTTTTTTTAAATAGGAAACAATCTTATTTAGTCTCCTTAATGAGCATGTTCCGTAAATATTAATTTATAGGGTGTTGATTTTGTCTTGCATTTTGAGTCCTTTTTGGATTTTTTTTTTTTCTTTTTTGGCTGCTTCCACATGGAAGCTTAAAATTTAGCTTCCGCTTCTATTCAAAGTTCTGATCCTACCACTATTAACACACTATATTACACTGCAAACTGTAACGTATATAAGCAACATCGAAAATGATGTGGTATAACATTCCTTCTCCTATAACTAGATATGCTGGTAGCTTGTAATTTTGGTCTGCTTCAAGTAAAATGACATGAAAGCTGTATCGCTTCAAACAGATAATGGTTTTACCCAGTAGCACATCATTGGCGAGTGTGATAAATACATATGAAATTTTTGAGCTGTCTGTGGAAACTGCACTAGGGTAGAGTAAATGCTTTTTTGGTTTTATACATTTTATTTGTTTGACATTTTTATTTTTTTCCCAGTTTCATTTCAGTTTTATTCTAGAAAATGTACACAAGTTTGACTTCGGTAATGCAACTTTTTGTTCTGTATATTGTGTTTCAGGGCTTCCTTAACTGTGGTACCATAAAATATTCAGCCTTGTGTTTTGACGATCAAGAGAAATTTTTTTTCTCAAATCTGGAACATTATTTGAAACTTTTGTTTGTCCTAAGAAAACTCATCACCTTCTGGCACTTATAAAAATGCTTGTGTTACAGAGCTGAAATGTACCCAAAACAAAAAATTTTAGGCTGAACTGTGAAATTGTATCTACATCCGTTTACCTGGTGATTGACTTGCCTTGGCATTTTGTCAGTTATGGGGCTTTTTAGTCGAAATAAAACATGCATTTTCCCCCTATTGTTCCTGTTTATCGTCCTATTTCAGAATTGTAAAGTAGGGTTCATGCTTTAAATGTATATGTGTGTTTGTATTCTATTCTGGACATTGCCAAGGTGCTATGAAATATTGAAATACCAGATTTAGAAGAATAAAGCTGATTCAAAGGGTATAGTCTGTGGTATAATTTCCGTCAAACTGTAGTTTTTTAATGACCTTCTAAATTACATGTGATGAACCAAACCTATAAATGAGGTCATTTATAATCTATTGGGTTCTTCACTTAAGTTTACCTTAACAATAACTTGCCTTTTTTGATCTTATGGCTGTAATGGCTCTACTTATACGAGTAATAGTGTTCCATTAAAGTGAACCAATCAGCTGGTTTATCCTATTTGAGAGCAAGTTATAATTGAGGGAGAGAAGCTGAGCTCTGGTATATGTAGGTTTAAATGATTTGGAGCAAGATTTGACTAAAGAGCAAAAGGAAAAAAAAGCTGTCAATCACTGTATGTGGGGGGAATAAGCAGGACTTCCACTGTCATTTAAAGGCGTTTTCTAACTACAAAAATTTAGCTTTTAACATAAAGGGACAGTTAAATTCAGATTTTTCTGAATACATTGTCAATAGATTTTACTTTAGTCATGAGATGAGAGCATTTTATGTGCTCCGAGTGTACACAGGTTTCTATGGTAACACTATACTGGACCATCTGATTTGAGTAGGGAGTAATGTCACCCCAGGGACTGACTGAAAGTTCAGAGAAAACTAATTATTTCTAACAAGATTAGCTGGTGTTTTATTGATAAGCCTTTGCTTTCACTCCCCACAGCCTATGTAAATTTGTTTACTTACAGATTAGATCTCCTGCACTGCCCTTTGCAATGTCTCAGCAAGCTGAGAGGCTAAAAATGCTAATCACTGCTATAGAACCGCCTACAGCCTGAGAAAAGCAGTGTAAGAAAAGTTGGCTGTGACTGTAAAACTGCATAGTGAGAAAACCACTTTAAAGGGGTTGTCTCACTACAAGGATTGCTTTTTATGTTAAAGATCTTGCAAAAACAAGTCACTTTGCAATATGTGTCCATTAACAGTGTCCTACCTATTCTGAGATATCCTCTCTTGTATGGGTTGCATCAGCTCCTCAGGTCGCTATAGCTACAGACCTGCTTTGATCTCTCATGATAAGCTGCCAGCACTGGTTGCTATAGCTGCAGACCTGGCTTCTACTGCAATAAAAATACAAAAATGATTCAGGTAAACGCTCACCGGTAGTAAGGCTTCATTAGGAATCCGCATCAGATGCGTCCACACACGGTGCAAATAAGGAGGTGGGTACCCAGCTGTAGATACTCCAGAAGCAGTAGGCAATTTTAACAATAAAGCACTCGTGCTCGGGATAAAGTGAAAAAATGCTTAAAAACGCACACTTATTAGTAGATGATTTTAAATATCTACTAATAAAAGTGCGTTTTTAAGCATTTTTTTACTTGAGCACGAGTGCTGGAGTGCTTTCTTGTTGAAATTGGTTTCTACTGCAGCCTAGTTTAAGCCAGTAAACATGTCCCTGAATTCAAAGTACAACCAAGAAAACAGGACTGAGGTAAGCTGAATCAATGTAGTGAAACAACCCCTTTAAGGAGTCCAGTCATGATCTCATTATTCATAGATCACTGCTCCAAATAATATAAACCTCTATATCACAGAGCTCAGCAAGTCTGTCAGACTGAGCACAGCACATGCATAACCAGGAAGTAACGGAGTCTGTCATACTTCCTGTCGGACAGGTTTCTGCTGTGGAAGGAGCCCAGTGGCCATGTTGTTCTACAATGATTATCCCCTATACAAAACGAGCAGACTTTTCTAATTAAAGATATTTAGGATTAATTAATTTTAATTAAGACCTGTAGTTTATGTATTTAGTTTTCTACTTTTTCCGTAGAACCCCTTTTAGTAAACAAAGGAGACTAATTACTTGTTTGAGATAAGACGCTCTGCTCTCGAGCTGCCGGCAGTGCGACTTTTCTTCATCCCTTCTATAAGAAAAAAGCAGAGAAAGAACAGGAGAGCAGGACGCAAACCTAGAGAAAACTGTGTGCCCTCAGAGCTGATAAAGACCATCTGATCTCCACAACATAGCCAAAAATGAACCAATATATTTTGGAAAATCTCTTCAATTACCAGTCCCTACATGTTTAAAGCTTTTCTTTGTAGTGAGACAACCCCATTAAAGTGGTTGTTCACCAAGATTTATCACCTGTCCAAAGGATAGGAAGGAATGTATGATCACTGGTGATCCAACCAGTAACAAGAAAAGGGGTTCTAAATTCTTGCCATCTGAATCGAGCAGCAGTCACTGTGTCTGGGGATTAAATCAGTCACATCTGTCAAACCCTTAACAATCGTATGTTTGTTACCTGTTGTATTGAATCCTGTACATGGGACCACCCCTTTTATTTTGTTTCCTTCCTGATTGCTTACAAATAGGTATTGTATACCATCCTATAATCATTTCACAACCCATCATATTACACTGCTGCTAAATTGAAGGAAATTTACTGTGTATTAGAATCTTGTAAAACTTGCCATTATACAATGATTAAAGGAGTTTTCATTGATTATAATTTTCTTTAGTGCTAGCTCTCTTAAAGGTATTGCCACAAAAGCATTTCATTCCTGGTTTTGTCTGTCTTCAGCTTTCAGTGTGTTCAAAAGGGAGCGTGTATGATTTGTTTGAACTGTAAATCATATGACCAAGCAGCGGAGTTGGTGCCCATTTTGCAGGAGTTGGAGTGTCATAAAATGGACCGACTCCCAAAATATACAATAAATTGGTACAGTTCAATGCAGTGCAAAGAGCAAGATGAATTTGTTATTGCCAGCGCTACTTCTCCCATATCTTCAGCCTCATCAGATGAGTTTAATTTTGAAAAATTGAAAAGTATTTGGATGACATGGAGCAGACACAGTGTTACCACAGGGGAAAACATTCCACTCCCAAAGCAAACAGATTGACCAGATTTCAGCAAAATTTTTCACTTGTTTTCAAAGAAACTGAAGAGTTCAACCGTTCATCGGGCGGACTGTGCATGAGGCAATTCCTTTATACCCTGAAATTGTTAGAGATGTTGCCCCTGTGGTCACCGCTTTGCCACCAACCCAAATTACGCTCTAGAGGCCGTGCTCTAGCCTGGAAATACTGTAATGAGATCAGATTTGAGGTCATCTATGAAGGATCTGATGGAGGTGATACTATTTCTAAGAACAAATTCATAGACTCCACAAATGTTATGTAGTACATTTTTGTTGAAAACTGTTTTTTTTTTCCTCTCTTACTGCAGCGTTTTGCATATTTACAATTTTTTAAAGTTTTTTTTTGTGTTCTAAAGTTGCATCCAATAAATATATTTTACATCGACAAACAAAATGGTAACAATGTTTTGAACTTTTGACTTTCAGTCTCCATATCTCACCATCCACTACAGCTTTGAACATGAAACTACCATCAGTTTATAGACAATCATCTTGGCTATCTCATACATAATTTTGACCTGCAAATATTTAGCATCTGCTTTTTGCTGTAAATTCTTGTCGTGTAACTGCATTGTTACTGTTTTGCTCCCGGTGGTGGGACAATCTTTTTCTTCTTGTTACTACAATTGGCAACCTGTTCTCACATTCCCTAATAGCTCAGTGTGTTATTAGGCTGATTTCCCAGCAAAAGGTCACTGATCCGAGCAGCCATGAAGCAGATTTCCTAAGAAAAGAGAAACCGCATCATCCAGTTCATCAATAGCAGTCTCTCGCCCAAGAAAATTGCCCAACTGCATCAAGTGAGGCACTGACAAGTGGAAGAATATGAAAAGAAGTCCATAATAATAATAATATTTATATAGCGCCAACATATTCCGCAGCACTTTACAATGTAGAGGGTATAATTACAGTCAAAAGACAGACATTACACAGTGAAAGCTACTTACATATGAGACAAGGTGTGAGGGCCCTGCTCGCAAGAGCTTACAATCTATGAGGGTGCCTGGGGGAAACAAGGGGGGAGAAGTGCTAAATTTACAATGGTCCAGCCTTGTTTATAAATATAAGGTGGTTTACCAAAAAATTGGGTGAACCTGCCACCTTGACAGTACATCTATATACAGATAAGTGCCTGTGATTGCCCTAGTGTAGGGAGTTACAGAAATGTGTGTGATAGAAGGTGTGGGTTAGCAATTAGGGGTTTTGGTAGGCCTGCCTAAGAAGATGTATTTTCAGGACACTCTTAAAACTGCAAAGGCTGGGGTTGTGCCAGATGGTACGTGGTAACATGTTCCAGAGAACGGGTGCAGTAAACGATAAAGATTTCTCCTTTTATTCAGCTCCAAATAATTCCTATAGTCGGATAGACTATATCCTGATTTCTCATGGTGCCCTTCCGTGGTTGTCCTCCACCTCTGTGGGCAATATACTTTGGTCAGATCACGCTCCCATCTACTGTAAGCTTTCTGTCCCTTCTTTCTGGAGACCAGGTTGGTCATGGCGCCTTAACGAATCTCTGCTCCTGGACACTGTATGTGTCTCCGATTTAACTCAATCTATTGAGCACTTCCAATTGGATCATTCCCATGAAAACATCTTCCCCATGTGTACAATGGAAACACTCAAATGCATGCTCAGAGGCGTCACGATTAAGCATGGGGCGAGACTGAAAAGGAATAGGGCCTCTAAATTACAAGCAGCATTACGAAAAGTGGAAACCCATGAAACCAAACATAAATTTGCTTTATCTCCAGAAGTGTTAGCAGATCTTCTTGCAGCGAGAATAGAAGTAAAGCGGTTTCTCGAATTGTCTTGGAAACGGTTCCTGCAAACAAGCCGCAGTAAATTTTACGAATATGGAAATAAAACAGGTCGTATGTTGGCTAGAGCCTTACGCCAACAGATTGTGAGGTCCCATATCCCCTGCATCAAGACTGCTAATGGAGACGTAGTTCACACCACCGCTGAAATAAAAAATGCCTTCCACTCATTTTATTGTAATCTTTATAATATACAATCCCCTTCCCATTCCTTGGTAGATCAACCCTCTTATGATCCAGTCTCTCGATTGCCAGAGTCTGTTATTTCCGAATTGGAGATCCCCTTTACTCCACAGGAACTTTCTTTTGTTATCAAAAATCTTCCGGGAGGGAAGAGTCCAGGCCTGGACGGTTTCACTAATAAATTCTACAAGGTCCTTCAGAAATCCCTGTCCCCTAAATTGTTGGAAGCATTTAATTTCATCTCAGCAGACAACCTATTCCCAACTCAGTCAACCCTGGTCCATGTCACGGTTATTCCTAAACCGGGCAAAGACCCCTCATCCTGCAGTAGTTATCGGCCAATCTCTTTATTAAATGTGGACATAAAGATATACGCCAAATTATTGGCAAATAGGTTGAATCCGCTTCTTCCACATCTAATACACCCAGACCAGGTGGGCTTTGTCCCAGGGAGGGAGGCCCACGACATTATCCATCATGCTCAGTCCCGGGGGATCCCTCTGATGGTCCTGTCCCTAGACGCGGAAAAAGCATTTGATAGGATCGCTTGGCCTTCTTTGCTGTCCACCCTCCGGAGTCTGGGGATTTGACCATTCTTCTGCTCTAAAATCATGGCCCTCTACAATTCCCCCTCTGCACAAATCAAGATTAATGGTTCTTTATCGGACCCCTTTAACATCCATAATGGTACTCGTCAGGGCTGCCCACTTTTACCTTTGTTGTATGTCTTGGTAATGGAGAATTTGTTGGCTGCCATTCGCTCTAACCCGGACATCAAGGGAATCTCTATTGGAGGACATGAATACAAATGCTCTGCTTTCGCAGATGTTCTTTTAGTTTATGTGACGGATCCGTTGGCTTTTATGCCAGCTCTGGTGTCCGAATGGAGCGCTTTGCGTCTTGGTCTAACTTCAAAATTAATGTTTCCAAATCTGAAGCCCTGAGAATTGACCTCCCCTCTAAAGATCTTAGGTCTTTGAAATACTCTTACCCATTTATGTGGCCTCAAACCGGCCTTACTCATCTAGGTATTAAAATTCCCAATGATCTTGCAAAACATTTCACTTTAAATTTTGAAACCCATATTCAAAAAATTTCTACGGACCTGGAGGGTTGGAGCAGGAGAGAGTTCCCTTGGTTTGGCAGGGTGAACATTCTTAAAATGTCGATTTTTCCTCATCTACTTTACCTTGCCCAAACAATCCCTATATATATTCCTAATTCCTTCTGGAAACGGGTTCAACGCATCTTTACAACTTTCATCTGGTCCACTAATCGACCAAGACTGGCTTATGCCACCTTAACTAGGCATAAAAACGCTGGGGGCTTGGGCTTGCTGGATTGCAAGAAATATTATATGGCCGCAGCTTGTTCTAATGTCCTTGACCTTGTGCGCCCGAGAGGTGGTAAATTGTGGGCTCGGCTGACCGGCACGGTCTGTCCCCAGTCCTAGACGTCGCTCCCCTGGATCTGGACTCCTTCCATGGATGATAGATACAACACCTCTTTTACTACCCATCACTCCCTGACCACAATTGTTACTTATAAAGCTTCGTACAACTTAATTGACCGGTCTGGGCCTTTAACTCCTATAATTGACAATCCTGCATTTCCCCCCGGCCTGGAAGTGCCCTTTTTTCTTGGAGGCTCTAAATCAAACCCACTTCGTCTAAATAATTTTGTACTTGGACCTGATATTCTTCCGTTCCATTCTCTCCCTATTGAGATGACCTCCAATTCCCTTTCCTTTTTTCAATATGTCCAATTACGGCACTTTTTTTAAGTCCCTCAGACAAACAGTTGATCTCAAGAGACCCCTCTCACCTTTCGAGCAGACGTGCCTTAATACCCTCCCACGGCAGGTCATCTCCTCTATTTATAGACCATTGTCCTCTACTCATTGGTCCACACTTCCATCTTATTGCAAAGCTTGGGAAGATGAGCTTAATAAATCTTTTTCGCAGGCTCAATGGCAACGTTGTTTTGCTCTATCTCATAGGGCAGTGATAGCGTCCAGAGCGCAGGAAATCAGTTTTAAATCCATCCATCCATTCAAAAGTCTATAGGTGGATGTCCTGGCAAAATTTGAGACTCAACAAATTGGCTCATTACAAGGTTTATCAGTTCTAACGCGACCGACACGGCAGTGGAGGCGGCTCATATGCTTCGTAACAGTGAGATCACAGACGTCCATGCAATCGACATACATAACAGGGTTGGAATGATGGTCCGAAAAAAGGTGAAGAAGCCTCAACTTCAATCTCATCATTAGAAGCATTGGCTCGAGATTGCAAAAAAGTACTAAGAATGGAAGATTGGAAATGGATGATTTGGAGCGATGAGATGAAAGTCAATAGATCGGGCTCTTATGGGGGCAGATGAGTTTGGAAGAATCAAAGGAAAAGAGTCGAATGGAGCAAGAAATTGAAGGAACTGTCAAGTTCGGTGGAGGAAGTCTGATGATATGGAGATATTTCACAGCCAAAAATGTTGGCTACTTGACCAGGATCAATGTTGATCTCGATGCTGAGCTTTATGTGAGTATCCTACAAGATGAGTTACTTCATACACTCGCGTACTATGGGTATGAAAAGTACGACATAATGTTCCAGCAGGACAACGACCCGAAGCATATGTCAAGGTTGGAGAAGAAATGGTTCAATGACAATGAAGTAGAGTTTCTGCATTGGCCTCCATAGTCCCCAGACCACACACCCATCGAACACTTGTGGGTAGAGTTGAAGAAAAAGCTGTATTCGTACCCAAGTCCACTCTGCACAAACATTGGGAATGTGTAGAAGAGACCTGGATCAGATTTTGGTCATGACATGCTTGAATCTGATTCAGAGCCCAGAAGGATTCAGGCAGTGCTGAAAGCCAAAAGGTGGATTTACCAAATACTAACAAAATAATAATTAACATTTTGATTTTTAGGAGGAAAACAGTAACAATGCAGATACAGGACAAGAATCTACAGAACTAAGCAGATGCTAAATACTTGCAAGTCAAATTTATGTAAAAGATCGGTAAGATGATTGTCTATAAAATGATGGTAGCCTCATGTACAAAGCTATAGTGGATGGTGAGATATGGAGCCTGAAAGTCAGAAGATCAAAATATTGTTACCATTTTGCTTGTCAGTGTATGTTCTACCTAAATAGCTTGATTATTGTATCATAAGGTGATAAAAAGCCTGATAACATTTTACTACAGTAAAGTTATCACTTAACCAGGCGCCATGTATGAGGGAGTCGGAGCTTTGGCTTACCGACTCTGCAGCCCGGCTGAGCAGGCTTGGTCTATTTGCTCAAGGGCAACTAATACCATATACTTCCTAAATTCTATTCAGACTAAATATTCTAATTTTAAAAAATAACACTTATTCACTATTATTAAAAAGAACTATTGACACGGTGTGAAAAACCGTCCGGCAGAAAATTTGTGCAATGAGAACTACTGCACAGATTTTCTATTTAAATCAATGTAAAAGGTTGACAGTTGGTTTATAGACTGTATTCTAATCTGAAAACCATCTGTAAATCCGTCTAGGGCCCGTACCCATGGCACTGGTTTTCAATCTTACAGGAGAAAGCCAACACCTCCACCATGCTTACTGCTAGGCCGAGGGGGGTGGGTAAACTACTAACCTAAACAGACATGTCTGGAATGAGTCCTATTTAATGTGTGAGATAAATATCCTTCAGCTGTTGTAAAAATACAAATGCCAGCATGCTGGGAACTGCAATTTTGCAACATATAGAGACAACTCCAATGAGGAAGGGAAAGTGCTGCTTCATCTCTAGATCCTGGTAATCATGTGACAAATCACATGATTGCTGCGATACCAGCTAAGTGTTAGACATGTTGGCTTTACAAGCTACTTTTATTACTAAAAATAAAAGGCAAGTTCTTAAGAACACAGAGTCTGTAGAACAATTACTATACAGATAATAACACATGACATGGAATAACACAGCGGCAAATCAATAACCAAACTAAAATCTCTACAGGCAGTCCCCGGGTTACAGGATAGGGACTGTAGGTTTGTTCTTAAGTTGAATTTGTAAGTCAGAACAGGTGTATTTATTAAACGTAACTCCAGCACAAAAGTTTTCTTTTAGTTTTGGATAGTGCAGGGAAGGGTTTTTACATGTGTTTTGCTGTCTGTTAAGATGATTTCACTTCATTTTCACCTCATGTGCTGCTGTGGCTTGCTGAAACTTGTCATTTCACAGCTACTATCTACTGTGGAACATGGAACTACAAGTGCCAGCATGCCCCATAAGTCTCCGTTTGTAACTAGGGTACAGATGTAAGTCAGAACAGTGCAAGTCGGGGACTGCCTGTATTAAATAAAGTCAGATACATGTATTAAAAATATACAAAGTACTCCCAGAGTCCCTTGAGACATGGAGATCTGGGCTACCATTCTGTAATTAGCTGAAATGAACTCGACTCCAACAATAGAAAAATCCCAATATGCAAATCGAAATAAAGTAAAAGCTATTGTTCCTCTGTAGCTACCATTTTGTACAGATGATGCTGTTTTATTGGCCCTACGTCATAATAAACTGATATTGGCGTTTGATTAAATCCACATTAATCAACTTCAGTTGTGTGCCAATGTAGTTAAAGGAATACATGATTCTTCAAATACTGGTGTAACCAGCCATAGATAGGGTTGTTCTACAGTGTGCAAATCAATTCTAAGAGAGAGTCCAAACACAAAATTATCCAAAGTGCACTATTTGCTTTTGATCTTCATGAAACACCTTCTATGCAAGACATATTAATATCTCGCCTTAAATGCAAGGTCTGAGAAACAGGCAATTGTCAGTGAGTTATGTCCTCAAGCTCAAACTTTTAATCATGTGGTGGGTAATTTGGTGGAGAAAATGGGGGCTTTCCTGTGTATATTATTGCACGTCTGCCCGAACACTGAGTTGGATCATTACAGGTACCACCTCTGTAATTACTTGTTTCCAAATGAGCAGTGACTTGAGATTGGATTGTAGATTAATGGACATGGGTATTACAATTCTGGGCAGGGGGATATCCATATCCTCTTGTTGTTAGACATATAGAATGTGCCAATGAAGGAAAGATTTGTGAGAGCGGATGCAAGTCAAGGTCCATGTCATAGGATTTCCCATAGAGCAGGTTGCTACCCATGTTTGAGTTGTGATAATTATTCATCATTAAAGAGAGAATATTGTATCTATCCGGCTCCAGGGAAAAATATAAAATACATCATTGTCGTTCAACTTTTATTACATACTACAGAATCAGTTTAAAATTGTACGTGGGTAAAACAACTCTAAAGTGTCACCTTCCTTTAAATAATTATAAATATACTAGAGGTACTGTAAAAAGTGATTTACCAGTCCCTAAATATTTTTCTGGGAAGTGGGATATGATGTTCATTACATGACGACCACCTGTAGGCTATAAGCGTCCAGGCGGTGCCCATTTATCTCAGCACAGACATTCTGCAATGTCCGTGCAGAGATCACACTAATTGTGCAGGTGCGGAAATGAAAAGCCAGCATTAGCTGGGCTCTCTACTGGGAAGGCAGGGGCAGATTATTACTGTCCCTGCCTTCCTGATCATTGCATATAAAGTGCTCAATAGGCACCGTATATACAGATAGATAGGCAATTAGCCTCCTGGCACTATGTACGGCTTTTGGATGGTACAGGCTCAGAGACTGTGCCCATAACAGGGACAATGCATTTGGGCAAGTAGAGCTAATAGCATCCTTCCCAACCCCCGAAAAATTTTAATCCCTGGCCCTAACCTGATGCACACTGCCTGCTCCCTCCTGTAACAGTGCCATTATTAGCGTCTATTATGATATATTTATATAACATAGTATATTGTATATACAAAAATCCATAGAAATAGCAATAAGACAATGTTCTACAGACGATACCTCTAAATAATGGTCATACAGTTACCACATAAAATTGCTATACAAATTTTATTACCATACGGCTACTGCACAAACCAGTATACCAAGACCAATGTTATCAATGTTACCGCTATGCAAAAGACAAATAATACCACCACACAGTGATTCGATAATACCACCATGCTGTTCCTGAATATAAACTATTATACTACTATCACTATTGCCAATATTCCCGTTATACAGTGACCATATAGCGGTAGATACCAGTTATAAACAGGGGCTCTGCAAACATATAGATGGTTACTGTGCAGTTACATTCAGTGACTCACAGGTGACATTTTCTCTGATGGGAGTCATTTACTTTCCCTTTTCTTCTCCATCCAGTCCAAACCACCATGATGACTTTTTCCAGCCACAACCCGTCCCAGTAGAATTTACCTCACTTTTTCATTACCTCTTTACCTGTTCCGCATTTGCGTACACACTGCCTATGGTGGGATAGGAGGAGGTGGGAGTGTGTTATGTGGTGGTAGGTGGGGGTTGTGTTTTATATCAGTACTATTTCACAAAACACAATGGTGAGGGAGGGTTCGGAGAGGGAGGTACAGGCCACAGCTTAAGGGTACAATCTTCTGGGGGAATACAGAGAACCAATCTCCTGGAGATTGTGCTGTGGCTGTGACCTGTACCACAGGAACATAAAGACAGCCTAAAGTCTGTCTCTTGCATCCTTAGAAGATCATCCATAGCCAGGGGCGTAACTAGAGAAGCTAGGGCCCCAAAGCAAGCTTTTGGATGGGCCCCCTACCCCCTCACCCCATCTCCCTGACCACAAATTTTACCGGGAATGTGTTAGATAATGTAGAAAATAAAGGAATAAAACTCCCCATAATTTTTACTATCATATCTACAAAACAAATCCACTATACAAAGACAACATTAAAAAAAAAAACCCCTACTACATATGGACCGACTTCCACAAGAAAGCCACAAAGTGATGAATAATCCCCTTTAAAATTTATAAAAAAACCCAAAGCCCAATGACCGCCATAAAATGCCCCCAATAGGGTTATAAAAGTTATATACCCTATTGTTAAAAGAAAACAAAGACAGGAACACAACCAAAAAAACGAAGAGATCCACCAAATAAAACGAAACGAAAAGGACAAACAAAAAGAAAATAATATCTCCTGAGAACTTCTCAAATGATTTTGAAGTAGTATGTCTAACCCCCTTTTATTCTTAAGAGACACAAACCAAGTTTTTAAAAAAGGCTTAATTTTTTCCCAAATTGGGAATTTTCCCTCTTTGACCTATAGGGATCTAAATAGATTTGTTAGGGTTTTTTAACAGTAAAAAAAGCACTTCATGGAAATAGAGAAGGGAGTCGGGATAACCATAAAAATCCAAAAATTCCCAAAAAAAAGGGGTTTCTCAATGAGTTTGAGACCTCTTGTTAAAGGGAACAAAAAACACTAATTATGCACAACCCCTGGACCAGAAAAGTTCACAAAAAAAAAATTGACCTCAGATGAGAATTACATAGCAACCCTGCTTTTTACCCCATAAAATCTGTGTTCCAGCAATGGAGTTTTCCAAAACATTGAGGGAAATGTGATTTAGGGATTTAACAACAAATAAAAAGGTAACCCTCTAAAAAGAACATACAAAAAAAATATATAGCCCTTAAACAACTAAAAGAAAATAAAAATCTTACATAAAAAAATAGATAAGGGTGTCTACTTTCATGGATAAGGGGCTAATAAAAATTTGTAGAGTATATTTGAGGATACACAAAAAGTATTAAAAAAATTTTAAAATCTGATCCCCCGTTTTGTTTTTCAAAAAAAATTAGTTAAACTACTTTATGAGGGGGAATCTGGAGTGTGGACACTAAACAAAGGAAATATTTGGAAAAATGAAAACTCCAGTTTTTTTTTTGGAGTACCCAAATTACATAAAAAACAATTCCCCCAATTTTTTCCCCTAGTGTCCACACAACAGTTTTTCCCGCCAGATTGAGTGATTTTTGGGATAACACTGCAACCATTTGGGAAAACCACTCCGGCTATCTCAAAGATTTGCAAAATGTCTAAAGCCTTTCGAGATTTTGTATGGATGGAAGATTACACCCGGTAAAATTTTGATTTGGAGTTCTACTCTAATATCCCAAAAACCTTTTGGTCTTAAGCAAAACAATTTCACCTACAAAAAAACCCGGTTTTGAAAAAAATGTTTCACTATTTTCCTTAAAGCATAGA
Organism: Phyllomedusa bahiana; assembly: GCA_025379985.1. Lineage (NCBI taxonomy): Eukaryota > Metazoa > Chordata > Amphibia > Anura > Hylidae > Phyllomedusa > Phyllomedusa bahiana. Next base: position 93,168 of record JAODAL010012615.1, read on the forward strand.
TTTTTACCAAAAATAATTATTTTTGGTTTTATAAGGATTTTTATAAAAATCATGGGGGGTTCCCATGGGTGCCACCGTCCAAAAGGGCCATTGCCAACTTACTGTCGGGGGGGAAAACAGGGAATTTTCCCTCAAAATAAACCCTTTGGGACAGCATTCTTGGTAGGGGCCTAAAAGAAGATTCATGATGTATGAGGGGGGAAGTCGTCCGTACCAGGTTTGTTGAATATGTAATTTAAATCTTCCAATTTTAAATGTACCTTTTTAGCAATAAAACTAGCATTGCATTCCTTGATACCAATTTGAAGGTGATTTACGAAAACAAAGGTCAAAACATCTTTTTTACCGTAAACCACTAGGGAAATTCCATTCTCAGAGCCAAAAGTATCCTCACGACCTATAGATTCTATCCCTCTTGGGAATTTATTCTGCAAGAAGAGCTTGCACGAATGATGAGGTTATGAGATAGAAAAAAAAAAGGATTATACAGAGGTTGAAGGAAAGGGGATATAAAAAAAGTTCAAATAGAGAAAGACTGCACAAAATAAAGAATAAAAAAAAGGGGAAAATTTTTTTTTAAAAAGAAAATAAAAAACAGGATTGGGGAAAAAAAAAAATTTAAAAAGGGTTTATTTTTTTACAGCATATAGTGCAGGTTTGAAAAAAGTAAAAAAAATTTTTTTACAAGAATATAAAAATATTAAACAAAAAGGGATTTACAAAAAATTATTGATAATGGAATTAAAAGTGTCCCAAAGAAGAATAGAACGATAGGGGGAAAGAAAACTCACCTAGTAACTTCATTAAACCACAGAATAGAGGGAAACATGGATGGCACAAACAGGCTTTTTCCCCCTGCAGCGGTCATAGGTGTAAGTATGCAAAGTCACTAAAAAAACATCTAAATTTTAAAGCAAAACGTACAGATAATAAAGAATTTATTTAAAGGAAATTTATAAACTGTGACCTGATACGTTATTTATGGTATGTACTGCGAGATTGTGATAAGTAGAGATGGGCGAATCGATCTAACGAAGGGTTTTTGTTTAGAATTTCAGGAAAAATTCGGTCAGAACGAATCGAAAATTTGGGGGACTTCGGGGTTTAACGAAGTGTGCTTTTGATTGATAAAAAAGGCTGCGAGCAATGGGCTACATGGGGGAAAGCACTCTGGGGGGAAGAAGGGCTAGCCCGCATGACTTTGCAGAGATGAAGCCAATCAAAGGGGCCAGCGGGGATTCTGGACGTACCGCATATATAAGTCCGGGGTCGACGCCGGGAGTCACACCCTTAATGTATGATCAGGGAAGGGGCTGCCGCGGTGTACTCTTACTGAAAAATTGTTTTTTTTAGTGATTTCTGTGGGGTTTTCAGCTTGTCTCAGAGACTGTTCTCTTAATGTTCTATTTCTAATTTTTTGGGTTTTTGGTCTGATATCCCGTGGCGTACTGCAGCTGTATACATTAAAAAACCAGTGGGTCTAA